>ML799433.1:333493-347801 GCA_009831015.1 Picea engelmannii | reverse complement strand
AACTCAAATTTTACATCAAGTTTTAACAATGGCATTTCATGTTTATTTTTATGCACATTTTTCTTTCCACTAGATTTAGATCTTGAACTTGAAGAAGAAGGAGAAGAAGGAGGTGTTGATGGAGGTGAAGGAGGAATCTGAGGTTGGTCCTCTTCCTCTTCACTTTTTCCTTTTGAAGAATTACCCAAAACTGGACACTTCCGTTCCAAGTAATCTTCGTACAAAACTTGCACCATCTCCGACATGGCAAAGAATGTTTTCCGGAAATCTTTCTCATCTTGAGAAATCCCTTCTCCCGATGCCATCTTCTTGCTGTGAGAAGCTCTTTTTCTCAATCCAATTAATGGGTTCTCTGCAACAAGCTCGCCTTCACCATGCTGTAGCTTTTCCCTGGTCAACATGCAAAACTCAAATCCAAACGTCAACTAGCTCTGATACCACTTGATCCGTCAGGATTTTTCGAATGACTTATGGTTGAGTTTTTTTTATCTTTGCATGCATTAATTGACCATTGGGAAACTTAAAGAAAGAACGAGAAAGGAAAAGGAATTATACATCCATTTACATATATGCAGATCTGAAATGCAATGAAAGACAACAAACCATAATACACAGGTTGATAACGAAGTTCGACACAACTTTGCCTACGTCTCCGGGCCTTTTCTCTATGGGAGAGGCTTCTTTATTTCTGTTTGAAAGCTAAATGGTACATCATTACAATGCCGAATGGCTTCAAGACTGATTTGGTCATGTTCGCCCAGATCTCTAGAACCATGCTCAAAAAACGACACGTGAAACGGACGTCCGGAGCTCTTAGAAACGGTCTGACATCATCTCCTCCTCAACGGCTTCCCTGCTTCAAAATGGCTTTGACTTGGCTTCTCCTCAGCATCTCTACTCTGAATTTCTCTCAAAATCTATCCCCATGGCCTCAAAATGGCCTTGGTTAAATAGTTGGGAAGGTAGTTTCCCATCTCCAACTTCCTCCAAGAAGTTAGGCTCATAAACCACCTAATAACTCCCAATTACATTAAAAATGGCTTAATTACATTAAAAATTAACAACAAGTGGTTAAAAAACCCAATTTATAACTATATTGTAGTTAAATCGGGCGCTAGCCCCCTTTGGCCTAGCGTGCGCCCCTTTTAGTGGTCATATGCACTCATAATATGGCCAAGCGCTAGCCGTAGGCTAAGCGCTGGCCTGCTAACACCTGGTCACTTGACGCATGGGTTGAACCACGGGGTATATGTTAAAGCCCCCCGTGCACATTAAACAATGTTTATGGTTATATGGTATAGGGCATACAACCAAGGGCTATATATTATAACCCGCGCGCCAACGGTCGCATAGTGTTTTGGTCACATATTATATAATAAGTCCACGGGTCGGGGCCAAGCCCCGGCCCGACCCCCCTTTGCGTTTAAACAATAAACAAATTCATATATTGTTAAACCCATACAAAACACAAGAACCAATGAATGGCTCGTTGGCAATGGGAGCTTTACAAAGGCTTTGTCAAAGGCGGGGGTCACCGGTTCGAACCCGATTGACTCAAAAAACTTTTAAAACCAAAACCAAAATGGACAAATACCGGGGTGCCATGTGGTAGCCCGTGATTGGGCCACATGGCACCCTTACATCCAACCGATGCATGCCACGCGTCAATCGCCTATTAGTCCACGTGTTAGAGCCGTACTGCCACATCACTTCGCCACGTCATCTTTCGTGCTATCCAGTCACCTTGCCACGTCACTTGCTGTATGATTCTGATGTCATCTGCCACGTATGCTGCTGATGTCATCCCGTGCCATGTGTCACCCTTCCAGTGGTGACACGTGTCACCTCAGGATTGGTCCAACCGTACACCAAAAACGCCAAATCTTCCTGACACGTGTCGTCCCCTGGTGCTGCCACGTGTCACCTGTATGGACGTGCCACATGTCATCTCCTAGTGCTGCCACATGTCCTGTATGGAACTACCACATGTCGTCGTACGGACATGCCACGTTTCCTGTACGGACTGTACGGACTACACAGTCAGCAAATTTTTTTTCCTGTTTGACTTTTCGGACAGAATGCGATATCTTCTCCATATGGACTCCATTTGAAAAAGTAAATATACCACCGGAATCAGGAAGACGAGCCGGATGCAATGGTGTTGGTTTCGTCGGATTCTGAGCACTTTCATTTTTGAGCATTTTTCAAGCCCTGACTGGCTTCTGAATCCGATTTCGGATCAGTTCTGCATGCATAATGCCACGTGTGTTTCTTGCAAGTACAGAATATCAGATTGCATTATATCATATTCATTCAGTATATCATCCACGTGTGCATTTAAGCTGCGTGTGTTAAGCAAGAGAATTGATATAGATGAATTTGTTTGTATGGATTGGTAATCATAATGCAGTTTCCATTTTGCAGTGGTCCTCAGTCGCTCCATTTCAATATCAACTTTTTGTTTCACTTTGAAGTTATATTTTGTGAGAGGACTTAGTAAATACAAGGACTCTATGCTTCTAACATGGGACAATGTTGTGTAGACAAGTCCATGTATCTGAATTCCAACAGGCTGAAAAGAAACTTTATCAAGTGTTAGTCCTTGTGATCTATGGACTGTACGTGCACATGCAAGTTTAATCGGAAACTGTTTTTGAATCTTCAGTTGACCTGTCTTTGCTGATGTTGATATTCACTTCAATATTCGTAAAATAGATTTCCAATCGCTTCCAGTATTTGAATTATATAGATAAGACAACTTGCTTGCTTGTCGTTTGCTTATATGTGGTTCATGGAACTTAATCCAAAGGATATCCACTTTTTCTGTCTTGGTATAGCCTTTCAGTATTCCATCTGCACCATTCACCAACCCATCCTGTGAATCATAGTTGCATGCATATATTTCAACCAACATTTCTAATTTGAGGACAAGCTGCAAAGGTAAAGTGATTGAATGTTCATGTCGTGGCATGTTTCCATGGTTGTCTTCTTCCAGGTCAATGGAATTGATGATGATATCATCGCCAGTCATTAGGGAGAGCATGTGGCTATTATGGTTTGCAACATCCTTATTTTTGTAGAACAGGTAAGGGAATTTTGGGTCTGTTGGTGCAGGCCGTAAGCATCTCAAATTGATATGGGTCAAGTCATCATGTGTTTGGATGTTGGTGTGCATTCTATTCAAAATTGCAATGAATGTTTCATCTGTTTGGTGCATTGTAGTATGCAACTGAAAGCATTTAATATTGTCTCTCTAGAAGCCATGGGAGACTATTTCCATGTTGACCATGGGTTGTTCAAATATCAAAGAATCTTGGATGGGCTGTGCTTGGTAAAGATCCCTACAGAATATCATGTCAATGTTTCCAAAGTATTTCATCTGCACATGTTTTATGCTTCTTCGTCGGATGTCAATGGAATAAAAGAACCGACTCCCAATCAAAGATGCTTCATCTATAAAGACAAGTTGGAGTTCCTCATAAAGCTTAGATAATGTATCCAACATTTCCTTGCTAAGTGGAAGAAACTATGACTTGTTAAAAGGCATTAAAAATGCAGAGTGGATTGTTGTTCCACCAACATTGTATGCATCTTTTCTTGTGTATGAAACTATTATGCCCTTTGGTTTCATAGGACCAGAGGAATTGTTTTAATCATAGATTCGTATAAGCATTTGGAACAATGCTTTTTTTGTGAATGTCTTGCTTGTTCCTACTCCACCTGTAAGGAACACGTGCACATGACTATTCATGTTCAAGCGTTTTTTAAGAGAAATATCCTTTACAATTGTTTGTTGTTTACGATTCAGCATATGTCTTATTCTGTGTTATTAATTATTTTCAATTAGGAAATGATGTTTTGTAACTTGAAAACCAAGATTGATACATTTTTCACTTCCAGTCGCTGGTGGATGAGGCAAATCTCCTTGTAAGTCATAGGACTCATAAGCAGTTCTGGTTGTTTTTGGGTCTCTGAATGTGTCATCATGATCACCAGGGTTTTCTAGGTCATTAAGTGCAACCTCTAGATCGCCCCATGTTGGATTAACATTGTAGGTAAATCTAGCTTCATTGATGTGCACCATAGTCTTAGACACAACATATGCAACCTCCCATGTACAAAAGTTATGCATTAATGTCTCTTCGTTTTCATCGAACGGAATGTACAACAACAATTTTTCTCTACAATAGTTTTCATAGTCACAATGTTTGTTGTATTTGACAAATCATATGACAGAGGGTTTTTTTCTTTTTGATATGGGTGCACCATTTTTTTTGTAATGCGATACGAATGATGCTAAGAAGATATGCCTAATAGGAGATGGACGCTGGATGTAATAATCAATAATAGAGAGACATACCATGTCCTTTGAATTGTCGGGCTCTTGTTGCAGCAAAACCAGTGGTTTAAGGACAAATGTGCATTTTTCAAGTGGAGATGTGTTTATGAAGACACATTTTCTTGAACTACAAGTGAGGGGCAAGGAAAGTGCAATGTGAACTGCTTGTTGAGCAGACATTTGTTGAAGATTAAGCAATGTATTGCCAAGTGTGTGTATCATTTGTATGGCATCAATATGAGTTCTTTCATGTTCTTTGCATATTTTTCTAATTACACTTGTCATAGATTTGTCAATCTTCGTCATATACGAGGTACAATATGATGCCACAGAATATGCATTCAACACATACTGCGCATTTGTATTTTCTTTCCACATAACTGGCATATCCTTGGAGAAACTGTTGTTCCAAATATGGGAGAGTTTTCGTTTAAGGAAAAGTGTTGGTTGCCTAAGCGTACATTGTATGGCTTGGATGTACTCATCTTCTGAAATATTTACCTGTGTCAAGAAGGCATCAAAGCTCATCATTTCATCAAAATCCCCCTTCTTCTAGAAATGCGAACAAGAATTTAGATTTATCAACAACAACATTTTCCTCTACATTAACTGGCTCTATGATTCTTGTAGCTCTCATTGGAAGCACGGGAAAGTTGTATCTACAATGTGAGTTTTTTCATTTTCTACAACTTCTTGTATGGTAATGTCTATGGACTTTTACAAGTTCTGGATCCAAATGATTTGTCTTGCATGTTATGTATTTATCCACAAATTGTTTCATCTTTGAATTTTTGTTGGCTCCATACACTAGTGCATCCTCTATCCACAACAGTGTGTGGTCATGCTCATTTCCCTTATTCTGGAATTCAGTGAAAAAAAAGTAGTCCGATATTTTTTCGAAAAATGTTTCATCATGACGTATCAATTGTCTCAAAGCATTTATTCTATGCATATAGTAGCGAGTACATGTCACCAGGTCTTTTATTATGAGGTATTCAATGTCGCTATTTCCAGTGTATTGGTTTCTTTTTTACATTTCCTATTCTTATGCAGGTCAGATACCGCAACCACCACTGGATCCTAGTAGTTCTCTGCACTTGTAAATGTGACGAAATTTTTTGGCAGGCCTAATTGCCGGATCATTGCAAAAATATTTTTTTTGTTTTGTTGCAAATAGTCAGGAGAGGTGTGGATGTTTTTGAAATCTATGTATCCAATATCAGATTTTAGAATTTTTTCTAGGTTAACTTTGTACTCTATGAATTGGCCTAGAACTTTAGCAAGTTGTAACTAGCAGCCCAGAACCCAGAAAAAGGTGAAACTTGGACAGAGTGTATGGAATATGTATATGAAGAAACGAAATTGATATCCTATGAAAAATCCAATGGAGTAGGTGCAAAAATGCATATTTACAGTGCAGATTTGCGCCAAGTTGAAGTGTGAATAGAAAAATTAATGGGCAATTTTCCAATAACCATAACTTTATGCTCAAGACTTGGAATTGAACATGGGAGCGGGTGTTGGAAAGGTGTTGGAAAATGAAATATAATTATTCACCCATAAAATTGATCTGGGCATTGAATTTTCTATGAAATCAGAAGAAATAATTATGATATATAATTGAACCAGAATGGTTCATAATTTCATGAAATTGTTGAAACAGTTAGCTTGACAAAGTTTTGTTGGCTGCAGATTTTGCATAGTTAACAACAACTAGATCAGATAAGGATCTACACAGAGTCCATAGTAATGGAAGAGGCACATGGGACTTACAACTAGGAAGATGAGATCAGATGGATGGATTTCCATTTGGGCATTGAAGGAACAAAATCCAATGGACATGGAGAAGGAAGGGATGAAAACATGAATATGGTAGAGACCATTAGAAATTTACAGAAGGATGTCCAAAGCCATACATATGATAATGAAAGTCTTATGAGAGCCACGGAGAAACAAGAGGACTTCAAAATGAATTTAATGCAGAGCTTGAACAGAATAGAAAATAAATTAGATAAGGAGAGTGGCTCGAGCAAATCAGGATGTCACAAGTATCCTGATGAGAAAAGAGGAGTCATATGTGTTAGTAGACACAACCGTCACTCCCCTAGGAATTCGAATAAGAGAGCAAAAAACAACTCAATTCCATCCCCTGTTAGGAATAATAAGAAGTCTAGGGTGGATGAGCTACAAGGAGAAATGGACAAAATCAAACCTCCTACATTTGATGGTCAGCACAAGAAGGATGAAGATCCAGAGACATGGTTGTTGGGCATGAGAAATTATTTTCAATTGCATAATTATTATTCTCATGCAGAAGGTATAATTTCCATCTATCAACTCAAGGGAAAGACATCCATGTGGTGGGATCAACTTGTGCAGGTGCAACACATTAAAGAGAAAAGTGTTACTTGGAGGGAATTCAAGAAGTATTTTGAGAATAAATACTTGACTAAGAGACACTATGACAAGAAAATGAAAGAGTTCTTTCAACTCAAGCTTGGGAGTATGACTATAGATGAATATGAGAGAAGGTTTTTAGAACTATTGAAGTATGTTTCTTTCATTAAGGATGAGACAATTAAGATTACAAGGTATTTGAGTGTATTGCCATCATTCATCAGTGAAAAAATACAATATGATGATCCCAAGACATTGGAGGAGACCATAAGGTGAGCTAAATGGCTATATGATCAACAAAAAACAAGGCCAACTTTCCAAAAATCTTTGGAAGACAAAAAGAAATTCAAGATGGATCAAAGGAAGAAGGGAACTAAGCCACCATTCTTCAGAAATAATACTTAGGGACAACCAACTTCTAGAGAAACTAGAACGATTGAGATAGGGGGTCAAATGCCAAGGCAACCACCTATTCAATGTTGGGGTTGTAAAGGAGATCATATGTTTAGAGATTGTCCTCACAGAGGTGAAAAAGTGAGTATTGTTCACAATGTACAATAAGATGAAACAATGGAGGACATGGGAAGAAATGTACCAAGGATCTATGCAACCCTGGATAAAAAGTAAGCAGAGTATCAGTCACATATGATTGAAGTGGAAGGTATGATCAACAACCAAACAATTTCTATTTTAATTGATTTAGGATCTAGTCATAGTTATATAGATCCTAAGATGGTGGAAAGTTTGCATTTTCCAAGAAGAAAGTATGGAAAATCTTGGTTAGTGCAGCTGGCTACCAGATCCAAAATAAAAGTTAATGAGATGGTTAAGTCATGTCTTATGGACATGAATGGACTGAACACCAGGGAATATTTGAACATATTGCATTTAGGTTCTTATGATTGTATAATTGGGATGGATTGGTTGGATCAACATCATGTTATCCTAGACTATCATAACAATACATTCACTTGCTTTGATGAGGAAGGAAATGTAAGGAAAGTGCAGGGAATTCCCAGGGCAGTAACCATCAGAGTGATTTCAGCATTGCAGATGAAGAGATGTTACAAAAAAGGGTGTCAAATATTTTCAGCTCATATGGAAGAGACACCTAAAGATAAGGTGTCAAATCTTGAGGATCATGCAATCCTGGAATATTTTGAAGATGTTTTCAAGAAGGTACCAGGATTACCCCCAAAAAGAGATATTGATTTCTCTATAAATTTAATGCCTGGAACAACTCCAGTGTCAAAGACTCCTTATAGAATGAGTACACCAGAGTTGAAGGAGTTGCAAATGCAGCTTGAAGAACTTTTGAAGAAGGGGTATATACACCCAAGTGTGTCACCTTGGGGTGCCCCAATATTGTTCGTGAAGAAGAAATATGGGACATTAAGATTGTGCATTGATTTCAAACAGTTGAATAAAGTGATTGTAAATAACAAGTATCCTCTTCCAAGGATTGATGACCTATTTGATCAATTGAAGGATGCAAAGATATTTTCAAAGATTGATCTTAGGTCTAGTTACCATCAGGTAAGGATTAAAGAGAAAGATATCAACAAGACCACCTTCAGGACAAGGTATGGTCATTATGAGTTCATAGTGGTTCCATTTGGGTTGTCAAATGCACGAGTTGTTTTCATGTGCTTAATGAATGGTGTTTTCCGAGAATATATAAACAAATTTTTCATTGTATTTTTGGATAAAATCCTTATATATTCTAAATCAGAAGAAAAGCATGAGAATCATTTGAGGATGGTGTTGCAATTATTAAGAGGGCATCAGTTGTATGCCAAATTGAGCAAGTGCTCATTTTATCATAAGCAAATTCATTATTTGGGGCATATCATTTCAGAGGATGGGATAGCAATGGATCTTGATAAGATAGAAGCCATTAGAGAATGGCCAGCACCAAAGAATGTGACAGAGGTCAGATCATTCATGGGCCTTGTAGTCTAATATAGGAGATTTATTGAAGGATTCTCAAAGATTGCACACCTGTAACACCCTGTTTCCCCCAGATTGTAAATATAACTAGATTGGCCAAGGACTATGGCAAACTCGTAAGTATGAATATGTGATGTAAATGGACCTGCAGGAAGAGGTCAAGGAATGTGAATAATATTTTGAGTTTATTGCACGACTGCTGAGAGGGGTTGTGCATAAAAGAGACCACAATGGCGGTGGAAGGCTCCTGAAAAGGTGGCGTTAACTTCCACCCTGAATGAATACCGTATTTGGACTCCACTGGCCTGGAGAACCAAAAGCGGCTTGCTGGACCCCAAATTTAATGTCTCGCAGGCTGGTAAGTAGGCGGCTTGATGAGGGATGGGATGGTGAACCGCCCATCCGTAGAGCTGTCAGGCTTGATCGGCGTGAGGGTAATCGTGCCACACGTAACCTCGCGAGAGGATAAGGCGTATGGTAGAAGCGATGGAAGGAGGCGAACGCGAGGGGAACTCTAGAAAATTTTTACGCGGAGTGAGTGATAGCAGGGAGGGAGGATTGCAACCTTCGCTCCTGGTCACTGGCAGATGGAGAGACGCAGTCTCAGAACATCGTGGTCTCAGCTCAGGGGTGGCTAGTGGTAAATCCGTTGGGATTCGCTGAGCCTACGGTTGGGTGGAAACGAGCACCCCTCTCAGCAGTTGCACCCATTTCTGATAAGTGTTTTGTTTACATATTGCTTTTTGAAATTCATAGAATGATACGTATATGTAAATGCTCATAGACTTCTGAAAGTGTAAATGATTCCTGTGTAAGAATGTCTGTGCAATGTTTTGGATAATGATTAATAGGAATATGCTTATAATAGAGGAAGCCATGCATGACTTACGTTGATATAATGAATCTAATTAGGCCTAGGCTGAACTATGTTAGGCATCCAACCCATTCTCGGGAAGTTGCTTCCCCTCACCCATATCCAAGAAAGACCGGAATAGATCTCTTGTAGAGATTCCCTTCTTGGAAAGGTTTACCCAGTACCTGGAATATGAACTTGAAGGTGCAAGTCTCAATAACCCAGTACGAGGGGGAACGGTCCTCTTAGGAACCCGAGATGGCAGCTTAGGGAAGGAATATCAAATCTACGGATGGGAGTACGTCGGGAATCCACAGTTTCCCCATGACCGTTAGATTAGTAGGAGAAGGTAGGGTGTTAAAGGCTTTACCACCTGATTTTTCCTATCTCTCCATGGGTAATGAAGAGTCTAGGGCCATTAGATCTGAAAAAGACATCTCGACAGCCATCGGATCTGCGGAAGTTACGCGGAGGGTAAGTCATCGTGGATAGGAGGAGAGATCGACGGTCAGGATTCGCAGAGGAAGATTTTGAAATCCCGTCATTCGTTAGATCTCGGGAAAGTTGTGCAGGGTTTAAGTCCTAGCATGCAGACGAGGAGTCCCGGAAGAGTCATCGGGATATCAGAGTCATCGGGGTTTGAAGGTCAAGAGAATCGAGACCTTGTAGGTCACGAAATTCTGAGAAAGGATCCTAGCCGTTGATCTCGGCAGGACACGCGTCAGACATCAGGGCAGGAGTCAGGATTTAACCCATCGGGGATTCCCGGAGTGAAGAGATCGTTGCATCAAGATTCGTGATTCGCGATATCCCGACGAGATCTTTGAACCGTCCATCAACAGGGACACGTGTCGAAAGATCCGAGGAAGTCGTGAATTGGAGAATCGGCGTTCCCGGAGGAAAGAACCTCTTGCATGTTGGAATCACGATTCGCGATATCCCGACAGGAGCTTTGAACCGCCCATCGGCGAGGATGCGTGGCAAGAGATCCCGAAGAGTTAGAGTTTGGACATCGGAGTTTCCGGAAGCAAGAAACTCTTGCAACTTGTAGTCGCGATCCACGATATCCCGACAAGAGTTTAAACCGTCCATCTGCAGGGACACGTGTCAGAAGATCCCTAGGAGTCAAGGTTCGACATTTCGGGGTTTCCAAAGACAAAGGAATTGTTGCATCAGAAATCGTGATTTCGCATTATCCGATATAGCTACGGGAAATTGGTGATGTGGAGGACTAAGTTCTCACGTGCCTCGGGGATCGGTATATCGAGGTTCCCGGTGATGAGATAATTAGTGCCAGAGAAGTCGTGAAACTCCAAAACGTGATGGTCCCACTGTAATAGTGTTGTAGTGGAGGATAGGTGTCACCCCTATCGGGGATCGAGACTTGAAGAGTTTCGTGAACTAGTGAAACGGGAATCGCGATATCCTGATACGCGATTTCCCGATCACCACAGGAGTGTGGGCCATAGGCGCCAGAGTGAAGGACAGGTGGCGTCGGGGATTTGTGAATCCTGAAATTCTTGGTATCCAAATTCGCGAACTCGCAACTCTGATACACCAAGGGAGGACAGGTGTCAAAGGGTCAACTCTCGCAGGAGTCAACGCCAAGTGGCATCGGGGATCGGAGGATCGGAGATCCCGAGATCGTAAGTTCTAAACACTTCAAACCCGCGAAGTCTGAAACTCCGACAGAGGAAAGCACGTGGTCTTGTGGACTAGCATGTCGCATGAGAACGGAGTTAGCCCTGGAGGGATAATGCGCTAGGGGCACATCGGGGATCGGAGAATCGCGAGTTTTGAGGACTCGTGTATTACGATATTGGAAACCCCAAAACTCCGATAGGAGTAGCCTCGAAAGGAGGCAAGGCCACGGTCACAAAGGCAAGGGACCACAGGCTTGGCCTGGGGAGCTAATGCGTAAGGAGCGCGTCAAAATTCGACGTATCGCAAGTCTTGGGGGTGAATGAATTTTGACATTAGAAACCTCGTAGCCCCGATGGGAATTATGACTAGGGTCATATAGAGGAGACCATGCAACCAAGAGCTTAGCCTAGGAGGTTAACTGCATTTAAACGAGTTGGGATGGTTGAAAACAGAAATCTTGATGGAAAGGGACATAAGACCACGGTTATGTACAGAGAGTCGGGTAGGTAAATAGAAGACCTGTGACTCGGGGATTGGCATTTTTCTGCTACACGCTCCGGGGATTCTCATTATTGAGAGATCAACCAAAAAATTTTGATTATAGGTAGTGGGTATGTTACAAAGTGGTATCAAAGCATGGTTACAACACTCGGCCTGATTGGGCTCATGCACGAGTCGCGCATAAACCTTGTTCGAAACACTCCTATGAGGAGTACTCCCCTGAATTAACTCTCTTGTCCAGGATTAAAAACTTGGAAAATGAGAACCCCACTATGTATGCATGTGAAAGATTTATGAAATTTTGCGCAAATTATAAAATGTATTTAACTCTTGACTAATATCCTGCGTTTGTCTTTTCACTCAAGCGGATGATCAATCATGGGAATCTACAAACGCAGAGCATGGTGACTCACCAAGAGGTGGGAGATGGCTCCCACAACAGAGATGAAGAGTCTGACGAAAGAAGAGCAATAGGAACCCCTCCAGACCTAGCTGAGACTGTGAGGAGTCTCATGGTCGAATTGCAAAGCTGCAAGGCCGATAATGAAAGGATGATGAAAGAACAAGAAAAGAAAACTGAAATTAATGCAGTTCTACTGCAAAGCTTATCCGACCTACAACGACAAATGCAGCATGAACCTAAGATGCAGAATCATGGTCGTGTCAGTGGTCACACTGAGAGAAGCACATCTAGAAAGGTCCACCCCAGAGGTAAAGGACCAGTGCCAGACGATTCCACTGAGAAGGAAGCTGGCGATTCAGAAGGTTCTTCCAGCAGCAGGACCAGTTCCTATTCTCAAAAGAAAAAGAAGAAGAAAAATACTTCTAAGAGTCATTAATTTGAGGAATTCAAAAAGGCTAAACCTCCCTCCTTCGATGGCGAGATAAATAAGGGAGAGGAAGCTGAGGCTTGGCTACTTGGACTGAAGAAATATTTTAGAGTCCATGATTTCTCAGAGAACTTGAAGGCCCGAGTGGCCACTTTCAACCTGAACAGAAAGGCTTCCATTTGGTGGGAAGACCTTAAGAATATGAAAGGGGTCCGCGAGGAAGACCTGTCTTGGAAACGGTTCGAGAAGTACTTCCCGAAGAAGTATTTGTCGGAAAGGTATTTCGATGAGAAGGCTAAAGAGTTCTATGAACTCAAACTGGGACACCTTACTATGGAGGAGTATGTCAACAAATTCCTTGACTTACTGAGATATGTACCCTACATCAAGGCTGAGAAGGCGAAGGCACAACACTTCATCAGTGGGCTACCCAAGGAATACCAGAACCGAATTGAATTTGACGAGCCAAAGACCCTAGAAGACACTATAAGAAAGGCAACATATTGTCTTGAACAATATGGACATCAGGCAGAGTCTTGTGGAGACTGGAAACAAAAGAGTGGCTCAAAATTTCAAAAGAAAGGGAGCAAATCCTCCGGATTGAAAAAACACAATAAGAACCACAGAATGAACTTTCCAACTCGGAGTGTACTCCAGCATAACTTTCCCTTGGCGGACGAAAATAAAACTTCTGGACCTATACCAGTAAAGACTGATAACCCAAAGAGAAAACCTTTGGAATGCTGGGATTGCGGAGGAGAGCATCTCCGGAGAGACTGTCCACTCCGACAACAGAACAGTCGAAAAATTTATAACATGCAGGAAGCTACCACAGTCAATGATGTGGCAAGGAGTGTGACGCAGATCTATGCAGCTTTGGATAATAACCAAGCTGACCACCAAGCTTAAGTGGTGGAAATAGAAGGTATGATCTTCAACCATCTGGTATCTGTTTTGATTGACCTTGGTTCAAATTTGAGTTATATATCCCCTAAAGCTATTGATAAGTGTAAGCTATAGCCACGGAAACAAACTAAGCCATGGTTGGTACAGTTAGCCACTAGCACCAAAAGAAAGGTAGTAGAGGCCATACTAGCCTACCAGTTAGTGTTGGGTGAATTCCCCACCCAAGAAACCCTTAATGTATTACCCCTGGGATCATATGACCTGTTGATTGGTATGGAGTGGCTGGCCACCCATAAAGCCAAATTGGACTATTACCATAAAACTTTAGAATGTGTGAGCATAGAAGGAAAAAGGATAACCCTCCAAGGGATCCAAAAACCTGTCTCGGTGAGACAAATCTCATCCCTACAAATGAGGAAGTATTTCCGAAAGGGATGTCCCCTATATGTAGTACAGGTGTCAAAAACAACCGAAGGTGCAGACCCAAGCCCTGATGATCACCCTATCCTAAGAGAATACCGAGATGTGTTCCCAGAGGAGATACCGGGTCTACCTCCGAGAAGAGACATTGACTTCTCAATAGAACTTGCACCAGGAGCGGTGCCGGTGTCTAGAACACCCTACCGGATGAGAACACCTGAGTTAGTAGAACTCAAGTTGCAATTGAAAGAAATGATGGATAAGGGTTATATTCGACCCAGCGTGTCCCCATGGAGAGCATCGGTCCTGTTTGTGAAAAAGAAAGATGGCACCCTTAGACTGTGTATAGACTACATACAACTTAATAAAGTAACCATAAAGAACAAATACCCCTTGCCCAGGATCGATGATCTATTCGATCAGTTGGGAGGTGCGTCTGTTTTCTCAAAGATTGACTTGAGGTCCGGA
>ML799433.1:288339-332068 GCA_009831015.1 Picea engelmannii | reverse complement strand
GAGGTTCATCATGGATGAACTACATAAAAGACCCTACATTGGTCACCCAGGATACCAGAAAATGATTACTGCCACCCGAAAACAATTTTATTGGCCGGGATTGAAGAAGGACGTAGCCAAATATTTGGCCCAATGCATAGAATACCAACAGGTTAAAGCATAACATTGACACCCAGCAGGACTATTACACCCTTTACCCATCCCCGAATGGAAATGGGAAACCATCTCAATGGATTTTATCACTGGATTACCAACTTCAACCAAACAGAATGACGCCATTATGGTAGTGGTGGATAAACTGAGCAAGTCTGCTCATTTCATCCCCGTCAAATCGACCTGCAGAGCGATAGATATCGCACAGGTATTCATGAAAGAGGTGTTCCGACTGCACGGCATGCCGAGAGAGATAGTATCTGACCGAGACACAAAATTCACTTCCAAATTCTGGAAATCACTGATGGCGGGTTTAGAGACCAAATTGTTATTTAGTACCGCTTATCACCCTCAAACCGATGGACAGACAGAAAGAGTAAATCAGATATTAGAAGATATGTTAAGGATGCATGTGATGCATCAACCTAGGAAATGGGAAGACTACCTACCATTGGTAGAGTTCGCCTACAACAACGGCTATCAAGCATCCTTAAAGATGATCCCATTCGAGGTCCTCTATGGTAGACAATGTAATACCCCAGTCAGCTGGAGCAATCCTGTAAATAGGATTTCTTTTGGACTAGACATGTTGAAGGAAATGGAACAGCAAGTGACTCAGATAAAGCAAAATCTGAGGGTCGCTCAGAACCGACATAAAAGTTATGTTGATCAAAAGAGAACTCCAAGAGAGTTCCAAACAGGAGATCATGTATATCTCAGAATTAATCCTAGAAGGAGTTCCCTAAAAATGGGAGCTTGTACCAAATTGGCACCCTGGTATTGTGGACCCTTTGAGGTTCTAGCCAGAGTGGGACCTGTAGCCTATCGGCTAGCACTTCCTCCCACAGTAAAAGAACATAATGTTTTCGATGTTTGATTATTGAAGAAATATGTACATGATGCTAATCATATAATTGACTGGTCTGTGATCCAGGTGGAACCGGAGGGAGAATTTCTGCCAGAACCCGAATGCATATTGGACAGAAAGGAAACCCGACTCCGGAACATAACCATTGCACAGGTCAAGGTGCAGTGGAAATATTTTGGCCCAGATGAGGCTACATGGGAAATGGAGGATGCCATGAGATAGGCATATCCAATTTATTTTATTTCTGTACATGTAATTCATGTTAGTAGCTAAGAACATCGAGGACGATGTTCCTTTTTAAGGGGGAGGGAATTGTAACACCCTATTTCCCCCAGATTGTAAATATAAATGGACTGGCCAAGGACTATGGAAAACTCGTAAGTATGAATATGTGATGTAAATGGACCTGTAGGAAGAGGTCAAGGAATGTTAATAATATTTTGAATTTATTGCAAGACTGCTAAGAGGGGATATGCAGAAAAGAGACCACGATGGCAGTGGAAGGCTCCTGAAAAGGTGGCATTAAATTCCACCCTGAATGAATACCATATTTGGACTCCACTGGCCCGGAGAACCAAAAGCGGCTCGCTGGCCCCCAAATTTAATGTCACGCAGGCTGGTAGGCGGGCGGCTTAATGAGGGATGGGATGGTGAACCGCCCATCCGTAGAGCCATCAGGCCTGATCGGTGCGAGGGTAATCGTGCCACACGTAACCTCGCGAGAGGATAAGGCGTATGGCAGAAGCGATGGAAGGAGGCGAACACGAGGGGAACTCTGGAAATTTTTTACGCAGAGTGAGTGATAGTAGGGAGGGAGGATTGCAACCTTCGCTCCTGGTCACTAGAAGACGGAGAGACGCATTCTCAGAACATCGTGGTCTCAACTCGAGGGTGGCTAGTGGTAAATCCGTTGGGATTCGCTGAGCCTACGATTGGGTGGAAACGAGGACCCCTCTCAGCAGTTGCACCCATTTCTGAAATCATTTCTGATAAGTGTTTTGTTTACATATTGCTTTTTGAAATTCATAGAATGATACGTATATGTAAATGCTCATAGACCTATGAAAGTGTAAATGATTCCTGTGTAAGAATGTCTGTGCAATGTTTTGGATAATGATTAATAGGCATATGCTTATAATAGAGGAAGCCATGCATGACTTAGGTTGATAGACTGAATCTAATTATGCCTAGGATGAACTATGTTAGGCATCCAACCCATTCTCGGGAAGTTTCTTCCCCTCACCCATATCCAGGAAAGCCCGGAATAGATCTCTTGTAGAGATTCCCTTCTTGGAAAGGTTTACCCAGTACCTGGAATATGAACTTGAAGGTGCAAGTCTCAATAACCTGGTACGAGGGGGAATGATCCTCTTAGGAACCCAAGATAGCATCTTAGGGAAGGAATATCGAATCTACGGATTGGAGTACGTCGGGAATCCACAGTTTCCCCACGACCGTTAGATTAGCAGGAGAAGGTAGGGTGTTAAAGGCTTTACCACCTGATTTTTCCTGTGTCTCCACGAGTAATGAAGAGTCTAGGGCTGTTAGATCTGAACAAGAGATCCCGACAGCCGTTGGATTTGCGGAAGTTACGCGGAGGGTAAGTCATCGTGGATAGGAGGAAAGATCGATGATCAGGATTCGCAGAGGAAGATTGCGAAATCCCGTCATCCGTTAGATCTCGGGAAATTTGCGCAGGGTTTAAGTCCTAGTATGTAGACGAGGAGTCCTGGAAGAGTCATCGGGATATCAGAGTCATCGGGGTTTGAAGGTCAAGAGAATCGAGACCTTGTAGGTCACGAAATCCCGAGAAAGGATCCTAGCCATTGATCTCGGCAGGACACACGTCAGACATCAGGACAGGAGTCGGGATTTAACCCATCGGGCATTCCCGGAGTGAAGAGATCGTTGCATCAGGATTCGCGATTCACGATATCCCGACGAGAGCTTTGAACCATCCATCAGCAGGGACACGTGTCAAAAGATCCGAGGAAGTTGTGAATCGGAGAATCGAGGTTCCCGGAGGCAAGAACCTCTTGCATGTTGGAATCGTGATTCGCGATATCCTGACGGGAGTTTTGAACCATCCATCAGCGAGGACGCGTGGAAAGAGATCCCGAAGAGTCAGAGTTTGGACATCGGAGTTTCCGGAAGAAAGAAACTCTTGCAACTTGAAGTCGCGATCCGCGATATCCCGACGGGAGTTTAAATCATCCATCTGCAGGAACATGTGTCAGAGGATCCCTAGGAGTCGGGGTTCGGCATTTCGGGGTTTCCAGAGACAAAGGAATTGTTGCATCAGAAATCACGATTTCACGATATCCGATATAGCTATGGGAAAGTGGTGACGTGGAGGAATAAGTTCTCACGTGCCTCGGGGATCGGTATATCGGGGTTCCCGGTGACGAGAGAATTAGTGCCAGAGAAGTCGCGAAACTCTGAAACACGGTGGTCCCACTGTAATAGTGTTGTAGTGGAGGATAGGTGTCACCCCTATCGGGGATCGGGACTTGAAGAGTTTCATGAACTAGTGAAACAGGAATCGCGATATCCCGATACGCGATTTCCCGATCACCACAGAAGTGTGGGCCATAGGCGCCGGAGCGAAGGACAGGTGGCGTCGGGGATTTTTGAATCCTAAAATTCTTGGTATTTGGATTCACGAACTCGCAACTCCGATACACCGAGGGAGGACAGGTTTCAAAGGGTCAACTCTCGTAGGAGTCAACGCCAAGTGGCATCGGGGATCGGAGGATCGGAGATCCTGAGATCGTAAGTTCTGAACACTTCAAACCTGCGAAGTCCGAAACTCCGACAGAGGAAAGCACGTGGTCTTGTGATCTAGTAGGTCGCATGAGAATGGATTTAGCCCTGGAGGGATAATGCACTAGGGGCACATCGGGGATCGGATAATCGCGAGTTATGAGGACTCGTGAATTACGATATTGGAAACCCCGAAACTCCGATAGGAGTAGCCTCGAAAGGAGGTAAGGCCACGGTCACAGAGGCAGGGGACCATAGGCTTGGCCTGGGGAGCTAATACGTAAGGAGCACGTTGGAATTCGGAGGATCGCGAGTCTTGGGGGTGAATGAATTTTGACATTAGAAACCCCGTATCCCCAATGGGAGTTATGACTAGGGTCATATAGAGGAGGCCATGCATTCAAGAGCTTAGCCTAGGAGGCTAACTGGCATTTAAACGAGTCGGGATGGTTGAAAATAGAAATCTCGACGGAAAGGGACATAAGACCATGGTTATGTACAGAGAGTTGGGTAGGTAAATAGAAGACCTGTGACTCGGGGATTGGCATTTTGCTGCTACACGCTCCAGGGATTCTCATTATTGAGAGATCAACCAAAAAATTTTGATTATAGGTAGTGGGTATGTTACAACACCCAATCACTTCCATACAAAAGAAGGGTGTGAAGTTTCAATGGACATTGGATTGTGAAAAGAGTTTCCAACACTTGAAACAATTACTAACAAGTGCTCCAATACTAAGGATTGCAAACCCAAATGAAGACTTCATTGTTTTTACAGATGCATGTAAAGAAGGACATGGTGGAGTCCTAAGTCAAAATGGGTTTGTTATATGTTATGAATCAAGGAAGTTGAAGGAGCATGAAAGACACTATGCCACTCATGATTTGGAGTTGGCAGCCATAGTGCATGCCTTGAGGAAATGGAGACACTACCTCATGGGGAAAATGTTTGAGCTAAGAACAAACCATAATGGTCTGAAATATTTATTTGATCAGCCAACTCTAAATGCTAGGAAAAACAGATAGTTAGAATTTCTATGTGAATATGACTTGGATATAAAGCATATCAAGGAGAAAGATAACAAAGTGGATGATGCACTCAGTATAAGAGTGCATGAATTGCATGCTACAAACATTAGCATGTACCAATCAGATTTGAAACATAGAAGTATAGAAGCTGGAAAATTAGATTTACAATACAAGGAATTAGTGGAAAATTTACAGCAAGGTAATTTGCAGTAGAAAATTGAAGAATACAAGCTAGATAATGATGAAATTCTCATATACAGGGGTAGAATTTATGTACCAAATTATCAGGAATTGAAAAATATGATATTGAGAGAAATGCATAATGTATATTATGTTGGGCACCCAGGTATCAGAAAACTATTTAAGCTGTTAAGGTCCAATATTATTGGCCAAGCATGAAGAAAGAAGTTGTAGATTTTATTTCCAAATGTTTGGAATGTCAAAAGGTAAAAGATGAGCATAGACACCCAGCTAGTTTGCTATAGCCATTACCCATTCCTGAGTGAAAATGGGAAGTTGTAACAATGGATTTCATCACCAAACTTCCTAGAACAAAAAATCAACATGATTATATCATGGTAGTGGTGGATAAGCTTACTAAAGATGCCCATTTTATTCATGTAAAGCTCACTCACAAGGCAACCAACAATGTTGATCTTTATATGAGAGAAATTGCTAGATTACATGGCATACCTAAGACAATTGTGTCTGACAGAGATCCAAAATTTACCTCAAAATTTTGGAAGGGATTATTTAATGGATTTGGAACAAATTTGAATTTTAGTACATCTTATCATCTAGAATTGGATGGAAAAGGAGAGAGGGTGAATCAAGTGATTGAGAATATGTTGAGGATGTATGTGATGGATAAACCATCAAAATGGGAAGACTACCTACACTTGGTAGAGTTTGCTTATAACAATGGGTACCAAACATCTCTAAAGATGAAATCATTTGAGGCACTTTATGGCAGAAAGTGAAACACACCAGTAAGCTAGGATAACCCAGCAAATATAGCAGTGGTTGTGCCAAATTTTCTTAGGGAAATGGAGGAGCAAATGTTGAAAATAAAACAAAATTTAAAGGTTGCCCGAGACAGGAAGAAAAGATATGCTGATAAGGGAAGAACTCATAGGTAATTTAAAGTTGGGGACCATGTATTCTTGAAAGTGAAGGCCAACAGAAGTTCCCTGAAGTTGGGAAATTGTTCAAAGTTAGCAACTCGCTATTGTGGTCCATTTGAAATCCTAGAAAGGATTGGTCCAGTAGCTTATATGATTGCATTGCCTGCATCTATGTCCATTCATAATGTATTCCATGTATCATTTCTCAAGAAATATATGCATGATGTTAATCATGTTATTGATTGGATTGTGATTCAGGTAGAGAAAGAAGGCGCTTTCCAGGTGCATCTGATACGCATTCTGTACCAGAAAATCAAATAGCTTCATAATCAATCCATAGGGCTTGTAAAGTTCAAATGGACCTGGTACGGTCCTTAGGATGCTACTTGCGAGCATGAGGATGCGATGTGGGTAGAATGCCTGCATCTTTTTGAGGACTTTTGAAATTTTGTTGTGTATGAGTACATAATGCACTTCGGATAGTGCATAAATAAGGGGAGGGGATTGTAATATCCCTAGGATGAACCCAATTGTAATGTAAATGTAAATGTACTTAAGATGGTGATCTGTTTGATATTATTTTTGTATGCACCTTTCATGGCATAGTGCACGCATGTAATGCGCAGTAAAATGAGGAAGTGTGCACATTCCAGGATACCGCGTGCAACAACTTAAGTGCATGTGATTTTGAGGCCATTGATCCTTTTTGTATATGCTATGTTTTATAGGCTGGTGAGCCAGTTTTGTGATTATTAGGCCGTAGAGCCTAGATGTTAAAGGCCAGTGCACCTACTTTTGTATATGTCTCAACATTAATATAAAATACATCACTCCGCGTGGACTGGCCACAATAAAAAGAGTATAGGGGACTAAAATCCACTAGTTAAGGAAAGGGTGTGGGATAAAATTTAAGGAAAAGGGGCTAATCTAGGGAGCTTAAGCCAAAAAGGAATATTATATTAATATTTATTAAAGTATAAAGTATGGATAATTATTTTATCTTAAATTCTAAAGATGGGGACAAGTGGGCCAAAGTAGCTCCCAACATGACAAGTGTCAAGTTGGGGACATGCATACATATTGTTTGGACTTAGTTCATTTCCCATCATTCTTTCCATAATTCCTCCCATCATTCAGTCATCCATTCAATCAACAATGATCATTCACACACTCATTGAGCTATCTTATGTACCTTCATGTCACTATACCTGAACCTATATTCGTAACCATACTTGTTTGTGTAGCTAGTTAGCTTGGGAGCTGGACTGAAGAAGCAGGTTGTCAGGCCCATGGGATATTGAAGAGGTTGGTTGTCAGGAATGTGCGATATTGAAGAGGCGGGTTATCAGGCCCGTGAGAAATTTCTCTCTAGGTGAGAGAATTGCTGGGAATTGATTTCCTGAAGGTGCTAAACTACAACTACAGGGCTCTGAGACTTCTTGTTCGTCCTGTTGTTGAAGCCCGGAAAGGAAGTGAGGCAGCCAAAGGACTGTTGAGTAGAGAAGGGGCACATTTCCTGGGGTGGGACAACCATGTGGGGAATGAGGGACTGTAGGGTATTAGTTTGAGTGGTCACCTGTGACAGAGTCTTTCCTGTTGCCTATGATCCATTAACCTACTTAGGAGCCCCTTTACCCGGGTGGAGTTTAGTCCCAGCTTGAGGGTGACCCACTACTGAGAGTGATGAGAAGTGTGGTCTAAGGCTGGGAGGTTCATGGAAGGTGTGCACGCAGTTTGTGATATTCTTACCAAGATAAGTGTCAACTGTGTGATAAATTTACATGCTGCATTATTATTTACGTGTTTATTTTTATGGATTTATCCTATGTGTGGTTATAATTGTCTTTATATTTATGGGTATTTCCTGTATATGTTGCATGTATATGTTTACTTCTATTTTAGTATGAATCTATGCATTTACAAATGTATTTGTTTGTTTACATTTTATATATAAAGTTCTGCAACAGTTCTGTGTGTATATGTTTTAATTGCATGCAGTTTGAAAATTTTATGTGACATAGATAAGCTGGATGTTGGGTATGTTACAGCATGGTATCAAATAATGAAAGAGTTTTCTAGAGTAGCATGGCCCAAACTGGGTGGTCGGGGATGTTACAGGGGTGGCCAGAATGCTAAGAATGAGTACCTCTGAGCCTATGGTTGGGTGGAAAGATGAACACCCACAGTCAATTAGATGGTTGCAACCTGTAATAGATAAGAATTCTCTTTTCCTATGTAGTTGAACTATAACTGTAGATTAAATTTGGATATCCTATGAATGTTTCAGGGATGTGAATGCTTGCTTAATGGTTATACTGTATCCCTTTGATTTTTCTTGATTGTGTGTTTTAAGGAATTATCTGGATTGTAAACGTAAATGCATGAGCCCTGTGGTTGCTCAAGTTAAAATAAATGAATTGTGAGTTTGTTGACCTTGGGCATAATTTTACGTTTGCATGTCGACACACCCAGTCGTTTGGAGTCTCTTGGAGGAAGGAGTCTATTAAGATCAGGAGAGATAATGCATGTATGCACCGAGTCTCTGCAAGGCGAGCAGAGACTGAGAGCCTCTTAATTTCTAGAGTCGATGAATGAGCGCAAGGGGTGCGCGAAAGAGTCCCTCTAAGTGTTAAGTTCATGAGAAATAGCGCAAAGTGCCCAAGTATTTTAGAGCAGACGAATCTTAGAAAGGATAGCGAGACTTAAGTCTCAAATGGGAAGATCCTTTCATTTGGAAGACGAATGGATGAGATTAGTTTGGGAGGAGATGAATCTATTCACGATCGTCGAATCTAGAGAAGGGATGTGGATGTTAATACTTCGATCCCTTTGGGATTCATGAGTCTAGCGAATTGGGTATATTCATCGTATAGGAGGTGAATCCCACAAAGTACCAAAGTTAATGTGGACCATGGATATAAGGATCCTTCGGGATCCCTCATGACCGTTCAATCATGGGGAAAGATGTATTACATTGAGATCATCTGGGGGCCCATGTGTCGAGTGAAGGCATTGTCAGGTTTTCCTCTCGGAGTGGCACAAAAATGGGACCTAGGGGACCCTTTAACAAAAGTTATGAGCTGTAGATATCTGGGGTCATGTAGATACCCTCAGAACGTCAGAATTAGGTTGTGGTCAGGCCAACACTAACCAACTCCAAGAGAAAAGAGGAGTGTATTGAACAAGAATTCCAGAAGGCCAAAGAGTTGGATTTCATCTGAGTCATCCATCAGCTGAGGAATTGTGTCGAGAGATCTTCCATTTCGGAAGATAGCCACTTCGGAGGAAAGTGGGGTCGCGCGAGTTAAGAACTTTTGAAGCCCGAACTGCTGAATTAAATCGCGACCATCGATCTGAGAGGGACACGCGTCAGCAGATCACAAATTCTAGAAGTGGAGCGTTGACCAGAAGTAGTTTGAATCTCCAAAGGTAAGGAATCATCCTAGTCACCCATTGTTGAAACACATGGGGGATGTAGATTTACTCCAGGTGAAAGCCACTCTGGAGGAATTGAGGAATAAAGGCATGATAACTCTTGAAGGATGGAGCATCAGATTTCATTATAATTGTCCATTGGAATAGGACGCGTGGCATGAGATCCGTTACTTCGGAGGATTGGTACTCTAGAATAAATAACACAGAGGAGCGTTGACTGCAACTTTACTGAAGTGGGGAAAAGGATGGATATCGACTGTTGATCGGGGAAAACATGTGGTGCTCAATATTTACTATGGGTATGGAGAAATTCAGATGAAAGAGGTTTTTGGAGTGTCGAAATTCTCAAACGTTGAAGTCCCGAAGTAAATCTTAGTCGTCGGTTGTGAAAGAAGTGTGGACCGTAGATTTTGTCCATGGGTGTTCCCGAGTTTGGAGTTAGGCAGATTTGGAGTCAGGTGTGTCGAGAACACCCGGAGCCTGAAGCTCTGAAGTGCCTCTAACTTGGCACCTAGGCACAACCCGAGGTCATATGAAGGAAGGGGCCTAGCATGGAAAGCTAACGCCTGTTGGTCAAATCATTCAAAGGGGCTAGGAAAGAGCCTGCAGGTTTGGAAGAACCTGGACCTTGGTGAAAGGGAAACGTAAAGAGAGTTAAGGAAAAAAAAAAATTCAATGCCCCACCCCTTAAAAGAGAACCTAGAGGGGTAGTTGTGTTACAACGCTTCACTGTCACGTTTAAGCTTTTGACTTTGGAAATTTCTAAGTCCCTCTTGTGGAACATGTTATCACATGAACATGTCAGAGTCTTGTGGGTTTGTGGTTTCTACCTAAGTCTGTAATTTTTCCCTATCTCTCTCCTTTTCCCTGACCAAATCTTAAGTTTTTCCCTTTCCGATTGTAGTTTGGTTTGCGTTTTCCCTTGATCGTTGAGCAACCTTTTGTTTTATGTAGTCCTACTGGAGAAGTCTCAGCACCAAGATTTTATGTTTTCTCCAAGTTCAGTCACTTCCCTCTCTACCTCTATTACTGATCCTTTTTCTTTCCCCATCCCTCAGCCAGTCGTCCAAATTTTTACTTACACAAGCTGCAACCATAAGAAAAAAGCACAACACTTAGAGCGGTCTGATATGGACTCAAATCAAGTGAGAAAGCAAGATCAATGTTGAACGATTGGGATTCAAGGTGGAGTTCAGATCAACGTTTCACGAGTATTCAGAATCTTAAAGTTGCCTGAAGTTTAATGGCAGGGGAAGGGCCCAAGATCTGAGGTTGGGAAAAGATTTAATCTTGGCCTTGGATTTAATTTAGAGAGATCAAAGGTGAATAATAAATGTGGGAATTGGGAGTTCGCAATGCGGTTAAAGTCGTTAGTTAAATCCCCAAACTCCCGGAACCCAAAATTAGCTTGGACCGTCTGATCTAGTAGGACGCATGGCATCAGATTCTAACGGTGGAGGAAGTTATTTCAGGAAAACGAAGTGGGGAAATACGAAATATTCCTAAGTCCCAAAATACTGACATTTATGTGGGCCGTCTGATTCAAAGGGGCATGTGGCACCATATCTGAGAAGTCGCGATTTCATGACTCTAGGGTTTTTTCATAAAGCGCGATGCAGGTTCACGAAATGTGAAATTGTGAAGCGCCCAGAAGTTGAGCCCGTGGTCACAACCCGAGGTTGTATGGAGCGATGGAAAGGAGCTACGTCAAAGGCTGAAAGTGCCTGCGTTGGTCATGAAAAAAGGTCTGTGTGGCTTCGAGATGCCATGATTGACTCGAAGAAATCATGAGGATCACCTGGAACATTCAGGGGTGTCAGGCCTCGTCTCGATCCCAATGAAAGTAGTTAATGGAAATGGGGGAGGTGGTTGAAACCTCATTTTACCCAATAAATGGAGAGCATGGAAAATTTGTCCACGGAGGTAGACTGTCAGCCATGTCAATGGATTCTCCTGCAAGCTCATACTGATATGAGTTTACATCTAACAGAAGGATGCATGTGCAAACTGACAAAAGAATATGCAGACGCAAAGCTTTGATTTAAATGGTCAGGTCACACTCCTGGTGGTGGTAGCAAGTTGTTTTGAGTATAAATAAGTTGTTTTGATATTTTGTTAAGGTTGATGGTAGAGCTAAGCTCCTGATTTGTAAATTTTTAATGAAGCCTTTGGTTCTCTTCTTATGTGTTTCCATTTGAGACTTCTTGTTTAATGACAGTCAACTTTATTTTCATCTCTATTTCTTTTGATACTGAAGTCTTGGGCATGGATGATCCATTCGAGTTGTTATGATCATATTGTGATGTATTTTTTATTGCAGTATTGTTACAACGTCTTCGTTTTCCTGAATTTTTGGATCCAAGAGGATCTTTTATTTGAAGCTTTTCCTCCTTAGGCTGTTGGAAGACCTGATGTCCATAGAAGGCCTTTACATTTTCTCCTCATGATCTACCCCCTACTCACACTTACAAAAACCTACTGACTGAAGTTAGATCACGACCTCATCTGCCTATACATACCAAACTAGTTTTCTGAGTTAAAGAGATATCATCCTAAGTTTGCATCCATTAGACCCCCCTTAAATTTATTCATTGTGACATAAAAATTGATGGGTACTAAGCTTTCCTCTGCCGCAATCCAGAGGTGACTTCTAGTGCTAACATTTCTGGCACCATTTCCAGGGACGAATTGAATATTTTCCCTAGGATTGAATGACAAATATTACTGATTCTAAAGGTGAATCAGAGCTCAGTACATTGAAGATTGCAACTATGCACCTAGAGACTCCACTATTATGACTACATTGTTTTAGTTGTGGCTTCCAGAGGAAGAAACACGAGGTCTACCCCACAGCTGCCTCTAGCAACACCTAAAGCTGACCCAGAGAAAATTATCAGAAGACGAAAGATCCTCCAGGAAGGTACTTCAGCTGCTGAACCAGGTATTTCTGATGTTTTTCATTATCCTTCTATAGAAACTCCAATACTTGCTTCTTATTCTCCTATTATACCATCTGCTAGGGTTTCCCGAAGTTTAAAGTTTGGGTGTGTTCTTGTTGATTTCTCTCCTCCTGGTCTTGGATTGGAAAGAGAAACCTTTGTCACTCCTATCTCCCCTGAAGTTGTACCATGTTTTAAACC
This sequence comes from Picea engelmannii, assembly GCA_009831015.1. NCBI lineage: Eukaryota > Viridiplantae > Streptophyta > Pinopsida > Pinales > Pinaceae > Picea > Picea engelmannii. Next base: position 319,556 of record ML799433.1, on the reverse strand, counting down.
CAAGACCTCAGAATATTTTCCCACTCCGGGTTTTCCCACTCCTCCCCATGTTATAGTCATTGCATTTACAGAAATCCAAACCTATGCTCCCTCGATCCCTGTGACCTTTTCCCCCAACACTCAATCAATCCCCTTTTCTCCCAGAAGAACAGTTCCACTCTCTCTGGTTCGAACTCCATCTCCTCTTGGTTCTACTCCAACTATCATCCCTATGGAAAGTGCCAATCTCCCGAGAAACATAATGGATGCCATAGTGGCTGCAAGGTATGATCCCCTAGTCTTACCTCGGCTGATGAATGCTCTCCCCATTGGAGATTACCTAAAATACATGCCCAAATTCACAGGAGAAGAAGACATAACTATTGAAGAACACCTTTCCCCCTTCTACAGTTATGAAGACAATCTAAATATTGAAAAAGAGGATGTGTGGATGGGAGTCTTTGTCTAGAGCCTTGATGGTGAGGTTAGAAAATGGTTTAGGGTATTGACCCCTAGATCCATTGTTGGGATTGAGGCTTTAGATGATATTTTTTTGAGACAGTGGGGGGATAAAAAGGACTTTATGTATTATATTGCAGAGTTTGGTTCCCTAAAGAGAAAAGAGGGAGAATCTGTCTCTGACTTCTCCAAGAGATTCAACAAAATGTATAATAAGATCCATGCTGAGATAAAGCCTACTGAATCCTCTACCAAAATTACTTATGCTAGTGCTTTTGACCCTGATTTTTGCCTCCTGCTAAGAGAGAGAAGAGCTACCTCCTTGGATCATATGCAATATGCAACCCTCAAAGTAGAGTCCAATGTGTTGGCGATTGTCAGACTTAGGAATAAAGATGACAGAGACAGAGGAAGGGTGAGATTTGAAGGCTCAACCTTTGGTTTCATTACGTCCCACCCTCAAGTAGATGAATTGGCCAAGCTGGTAAAATCTCTTTCTGCAAAAATGGAGAAGATGAAATTCGAAGGGAAACAAGGTTATAAGAGTGCCTAGAATATTGATAACAGAGGAAATTTCAGAAGACCCAATATTTCCCCTCAGATACTCCCAAGAGAGTCTCGTAGCAGAGAGAGGGATGATCAAAAAATCCAAACCCCTCTCCAAAATAACCTTTTTGCTGATGAGGAAGGAGAGCAAGAAGAGCTTGAACCTGAGATCTATTTCCTTGAAGACACCTCCCCATTTCCCCATTTGACCTAATCTGCATATGAGGAGTCCCTCATGGACGACCAAATAAATGAGTTGAGTAGACGAGAGAAGGTCAATAGTAGTCCAAATAAATATAGCCTCAGGTCTAAGAAGAAAGAAGGTAAATCTAACATCCTTGATCATCCTTCCAAAGCAGAGAAGCCTGCTAAAGATGCAGTGAACGAAAGAAAAGAAAAGAAAATGTAGAACCCCTCACAAATAGACAAAGGTCCTGTCCCAGAAGTGAGGGAAATTCTAAAGCCCCCCTCCTATTTTATCTTTGAGCATGAGATCCAAAAGATTAGGATCCCTATACCCCTTTTGGAGCTAGTCAAGCACAAAGATTTCAAAAAATCCCTCTCTAAACTGTTACAATCCGAGCCTACATCTCACTCCTCAGACTCAGTTAATCTTCAGGATGAAAATCCAACAGTCATCTTAGGTCCCATGATAGAAGATAGAGATGATTCATCCCCTCCCTTCTATACATCTATGAACATTCATGACAAGGTGTTGCATAATTGTTTGATGGAATCAGGGGCTTCTCATAATCTCATGCCAAAATCCATCATGGATGAACTTGGATTAGAAATAAGAAAGACTTACCATGACTTGTGTTATTTTGAATCTAGGAAAGTGCAGTGTCTTGGGGCATCAAATATCTGGTTGTGACCTTGTTTCAGTTACCGATGAAAAGTGTGGTCATGGATATCATGGTAGCTGATGTTCCCCCCAAGTTTGGAATGTTGTTGTTAATATATTGGATAAAGACACTTGGGGGAACATTACAGATGGACCTCACATATGCTACCATTCCTATGTTCGGAGGGGAGGATAGAAGACTGTACAGAGAAGCTCATTTGGACTACATTATCAGTGATGAATCTGACCCCACCAACCATCCTATTTTTGCTCTTGATACTGATTTAGGATCCATCTTGTTGGGGCTCATTGATGCCCCTGAAACCCCTCTTGAAATTAGAAAGTAGTCCTTTACTCTCTGTGAAGATTCTCCTCTGATTACCTCTGTTTGGAAAATGTTCTTTTATGGAGCCTCTTCTAGAGAAGGTGTTGGTGCTGGAATGGTTTTTGTTTTGCCTATTCAAGAAGTTATATATATGTCCTACAAGAGAGAATTTGAAACTACCAACAATGTGGTAGAATATGAAGCTCTTGTTTTGGGTTTGAGGGTTAAAAAATACATGGGGATTAAAGATATCTCAGTGTTTGGGGATGTCGATTTGATTGTCCATTAGATCAGAAATATTTATCAAGCCAAGCACCCTCGGCTTAGAATTTACAGAAATGAAGTCTGGGAACTTGTTGATAGTTTTTTCTTAGCTTTCAACATTTCATTTGTTCCAAGGGAAGATAATGCCATGGATGATTCTCTGGTTGTCTCAACAAGTAATTTTAGAGTCCCTATGGCACCTAAGCTCAGTTATGATGTAGAAGTGAAATTCAAACCCTCTATACTTGACAATGTCAAACATTGGAAAGTGTTTGAGGATGATCTTGAGATCAAAATATTCCTAGAGACTATTGATGAGTTTTCTGCATTACACATTGACCAAGATCCTGATTTTGAAATAAATCCTCATGCTGATGTTTTTATGAATAAAATTGGTAATCATCATATTGTCAAGTTGCTTAGCAATCACATCCCAAAGGGGATAGTTCCTTTGGAAAGACTATTTGACAGAAATGATGTGGCAGTAAAGGGGAAAATTTCAAATGACGATGTTGATGTAGTTGAGTGCAATATTGGCACAGAAGAAGATCCAAAGTCTGTCAAGTTGTCAAGAAGCTTGACAAGGGAGCAAAGGGACGAGTATGCCAAGCTGATAAAAGAGTTTTCTGATGTGTTCACCTGGACATATGAAGATATTAGAATATACGGCACAAGTTTCATTGAGAATAAGATCCCATTGAAAGAGGAGGCCAAACCATTTAGGAAGAAATTAAGACAAATAAATCCTATGTTGCTCCCTATTATGGAAAGGGAGGTAAAGAAGTTGTTGGATGACCAGATCATTGTCCCTTTGAGATATTTTGATTGGGTGGCCAACTTGGTCCCTGTAAGGAAGAAGAATGGAGAAATCAGACTCCGTGTTGATTTTAGGAACATGAACAGAGGCTCTAAGAAGGATAATTACCCTTTGCCAAAGATGGAACACATATTACAGAGGGTGACAGGTGCATCCAATATCTAAATTATTGATGTATTTTCTAGATATAAACATATCTCTGTCCTACCTGAATATAGAGAAAATACAACCTTCACCACTCCTTGGGGAACATTCATGTATGCCAAAATGCCCTTTGGATTGATGAACGCAAGAGAAACCTTTCAACGAGCTATGGACATCGCCTTCATTGGAGAAAGGGATAAATTTGTAGTCATCTACCTGGATGACATTATAGTTTTTTCCAGGTCTAATAAGGAACACTGTCAACATCTGAGAAAGGTCTTCTCAAAATGTAGAAAATTTGGTCTCTCCATCAATCCCCAAAAGTCTCTATTTTCTATGCAGGAGGGAAAATTGTTGGGGAACATAGTATCATCAAAGGGTGTCAAGATTGATTCAAGCAGGGTAGAAGCTATTCAAACCTTGTCAGTTCCCAGAACTAATAAGGACTTCCAGTCTTTCTTGGGAAAAATTAATTTCTTAAGAAGGTTTGTTTCAAATATTTTCGAATTGGTGAAGCATATCACAACCATGCTCAATAAGGGGAATGAAGTAAAATGGACTGTTGATTCTAGAGATTCCTTCAATCAAATAAAGAAGGCATTAACTAAGGCACCTATGTTAATCAATCCTGATTATTCTAAGTATTTTCTGATTTTTTCCTTTGCTTCATTTGATACAGTAGAAGTTGTTTTATTGCAGAAGAACGCTGAAGGGATGGAGAAGCTTATTTTTTGTTTTTTTGCAAAGCACTGAGAGATGCAAAGGTAAAATATGACATCATGGAGAAACATGCCTATGCTATGGTTTAGGGTATGGACCTCAGAAAATCAGCAAGCTGAGTTGTCTCATACATGCCCACAAATCAACCCTCCATTGGCAGAATGCATCTGGTACAAAGACATCATATTCTTTCTGCAGGAGTTAAGAACCCCTGATGGTATGGGGAAAAGCAAGGCAAGATCTCTAAATCTTAAAGAAATTAGCTATTGCCTTATTGATCAAGTCTTGTATTGGAAAGACCCTCTAGGAGTGCTTTTGAGATGTTAGACCCACAAGAAGCCCAAAGGATTATGTTTGATTTTCATGAAAGCCTATGTGGGGGACATCATTTATGGAGAACCATAGCCTACAAGATTCTCAGGATTGGTTATTTCTGGCCTACCCTATTCACTGATGTCTGTGAAAAAATCAGGGCTTATGTTAAATGTCAAAAATTCACTAGGAAGTAGCAGCTCAAGACTTTTCCATTGAAGCCTATGTTAGCTTCAGGGCCCTTTCAGTAGTGGGGTCTGGATTCTATTGGGGAAATCCACCCTTCTTCAAGTGGTCAGCATAGGTGGATGTTGACTTCCACTGATTACTTTACCAAATGGATAGAATCTATCCCCACAAGGAGTGCTTCTCACAAGGTATTCATTGGTTTTCTTGAAGATATTATGGCAAGGTTTGGTTGCCCGAACATAATTATTACTGACAACTCTACATCCTTCAAGGTTGAGCCATTGATCAAGTTTTGTGAGAATTTCAAAATTGCATTGATTCACTCAAATCCCTACTATCCCCAAGGGAATGGACTGGTAGAGGCCTCTAACAAGAGCCTTGTAAATATTATCAAAAGACTACTAGAAGACAACAAGAAAGCATGGGATTCAAATCTCAAATTTTATCTGTGGGCTGACAGAGTGACAACAAATATATCTCTTGGTATCTCTCCTTTTTAGCTTGTGTATGAAGTTGAGGCCACCTTTCCTTCTCAGCTCTCCTTTCCAGTGGCAAAATTCTTCCAAGACTGCCAAGGAGAGCTTGATGATATGATCAAAAGGATAAAACAATTGGTAGAAGTGCAATAGACTAGAGAGAAGATACTAGACAAAACACATGAACATCAACAGAAAATCAAGTAGGTTTTTCAAATGAAACTAAGAAAGGAGGATTTCTAGCTAAGAGATCTAGTACTAAAATGGGATGCACCCAAATAGGACAAGGGAAATCATGGTAAATTTGAAGCCCTATGGATTGGGCTCTTCAAAATATCTGATGTATTTCCAAATAATACTTACAGGTTGCAGAATTTGGAGGGATCTAAAGTTTTTGGTGGTCCTATAAATGGACATTTTTTGAAGAAATGTTTTTTTTTAGGCCGTAACCGATGTTCCACCTCTATAAATACCAATCTTTTTTTTTTCCTTTTTTTTTGTAGTTTTTCGTTTTCAATAAGAGAACCCATAACCCTAAGCTAAGGCACTAGAACTACTTATTCTTGGCAGCTCGCAGGGAGCATGCCATCCCCTGTGGAGCCAAATGTTATCACATGAACTTGTCAAAGGCCCGTGGGTTTGTGGTTTCTACCTAAGTCTGTAACTGTGCTATGTCTCTCTCCTTTTCACTGACCAAATATTAAGTTTTTCCCTTTCGGGTTGTAGTTTTCTCTGTGTTTGCCCTCGATTGTTGAGAAACCTTTTATTTTGTCTAGTCCTACAAAAGAAGTATCAACACCACAATTTTATGTTTTATCCAAGGCCAGACACTTCCCTCTCTACCTCTGTTACTGATACTTTTGCTTTCCCGAGCCCTCATCCAGTCGTCTGAGTTTTTACTTACAAAGGTCACAGCCATAATCACAAAGCATGACACTTAGAGCGATCTGATAAGGACTCGAATCAAGCAAGAAAGCAATATCAGTTTTGAGCAGTTGGGATTCAAGGTGGAGTTTAGATTGGTGGTTCACAAGTATTCAGAATCTGAAAGTTGCCCAAAGTTTAATGCCGAGGCAAGGGCTCGAGAAATAAGGTCGGGCAAAGATTTAATCTGGGTTGTGGATCTCATTCAGAGAGATCAATGGTGAATAATAACCATGGGAATTGGTAGTTCAGAACGTGGTTAAGGTTGTTCGTCAAAGCCCCGAACTCCCGATACCCAAAATGAGAGTGGGTCGTCCGATCTAGCAGAACGTGTGGCATCAAATCCGAACCGTAGAGGAAGTCATTTCGGGAAAACAAAGTGGGGAAATGTGAAATCTTCCCAAGTCCCAAAATACCGACATTTATGTGGGTCATTCGATTCAAAGGGGCGCATGGCACCAGATCTAAGAAGTCACAATTTTGCGACTAGGGGGTTTTTGCATAGAGTGCGACGCAGGTTTGTGAAACAAGAAATCACGAAGCGCCCAGGATTTGAGCCTGTGGTCACAACCAAAGGTTTCATGGAGCGATGGAAAGGAGTTGTGTCAAAGGCTGAAAGCACCCGCATTGGTCATGGAAAAAAATCTGCGTGGCTTCAAAATGCCATGATTGACTAGAAGAAATCATGAGGATTGCCTGAAACATTCAGGGGTGGTAGGCCTCGTCTCGATCCCAATGAAAGTAGTTAATGGAAACGGGGGAGGTGGTTGAAACCTTGTTTCACCCCATAAATGGAGAGCATGGAAAATATGGCCATGGAGCCAAACTGTTAGCCTTGTCAATGGATTCTCCTGCAAGCCCATACTGATCTGAGTTCGCGACTAACAGAAGGATGCATGTGTAGGTTGACAGAAGAAGATACAGACACAAATATTTGATTATAATGGCCAAGTCACACTCCTGGTGGTGGTGGCGAGTTGTTTTGAGTATAAATAAGTAGTTTTGATATTTTGTTAAGGTCGATGGTAGAGCTAAGCTCCCGATTTGTAAAGTTTTAATGAAGCCTCTGGTTCTCTGGTTATGTTTTTCCATTTGAGACTTATTTTTTAATGACAGTCATCTTTCTTTTCATCTTTATTGCTTTTGATATTGAAGGCTCGAGCATGGATGATCCAGTCGAGTTGTTGTGATCATATTGTGATGTATGTTTGATTGCAGTATTGTTACAACATCTTCGGTTTCTTGAAGTTTTGGATCCAAGAGGATCTTGTATTTGAAGCTTTTCCTTCTTAGGTTGTTGGAAGACCTGATGTCCATAGAAGGATTTTACATTATCTCCTCAAGTTCTACCCCCTACTCACCCTTACTACAACCTAATGAATGAAGTTAGATCAAGACCTCATCTTCATGTACATACTAGCCCAGTTTTCTGAGTTAAAGTGATATCATCATGAGTTTGCATCCATTTGACCCCCCTTAAATTTATTCATTGTGACATAAAAACTGATGGGTATTGGGCTTGCCTCTGCCACAATCCAGAGGTGACTTCTAGTGCTAAAATAACTCTTGTGCTCCTTATAGACTCTTCTGAGCTTTGTTCCTTGAGGTATTTCAGACCTTTGGCACACTCCTTGCATCCTTTGAACTTCTGAGAAATTTTTGGACTTAGATATTTTTGGAGAAAATCTCCTTTATGCACTCGCGTTTGTCTCCTCTAAGACTTCCTCAACACTTAAACAAAGTGTTTTCCTGATGCACTCCTTGCATAGGTATTCTCTGATCTTTGTTGTCCACTAAACAACTTTGCACTCTTTTCACCTCAACTAAACAATTGTGCACTCTTTTCACTTCAACTGTAAATTCAAGTTATCTCTTCTGAGCTTCAGAGTCTATCTCAACTCATCCTACAGACTCCTTGTGGACTCTATGCACTCCTTGCACGAGGAATCTCAAAAAAGAAACAAATGAAGCTTACAGAAACATCAAAGGTTTCCACACTTAACCATGAAAAATATATCCATGCATAAAAGATACATAAATAGATAAAACACAGAGAGCATAAAGAAACATCATATGTACTAAAATAATTTATAAGAACACAATACGATACAATACATTTGGAATCAAACCTCTCTGCTTGTATTCATTCAGTAAAATACGTACATGGACTTTGATAGCTCTCTGCAACTCTTCATAAGCTTCAGTAGCTCTTTCAACAACAACAATAATAACATTCAACAACCTCATTTGGGCATACAATACATATATTTATAGATGGAGAGGCTTCTCGAGCTTTCCCTCTAGATTATCTTAGTGCTCTCCTATCATAGTTAATACATTTAGGATACAAGTTGTGCATATTCATACATTGATCTAAATCATAAATACGTTTTACAACAAAATGCTAAAAAACTTGTGTTAAGTCGGATATAGCATTAATCCTTTAACATTAAATGTTTGGCTCATCCTTATGCAAATACTACTATGAAACATAAAAAAATCCCTTAAGTAAATGGCATATGCCTCGATATTATCAAAGTCAAACAAGACGACCAAGTTAATGATGTGTTTAAGTAAAGTGATGAACATAATTTGAAAGATCTTATTAGACCTAAAAATATACTTAATAGTTGCTCAAATTAATACTTAAGATAACAAGGACTCAAAATGCATTGGTTTGTGTATAGACTAATGTTAGTGGAGAAAACCATTTACAATAATCTCGATTGCCTTAAAGCAAGAACTAATAAATTATAGTGATCGAATATTAAAATCATATTTTGGATGTATTTTATATTATAAATTCTTTTGAATAAATTGAAATATATATATATATATATATATATATATATATATATATATATATATATAAATTCATAATATAAATTCTTTTGCATAAATTGAACCATATACATATACATATACATATACATATACATATACATATACATATACATATACATATACATATACACATACACATATATGATATATGAATTCAAATTATGAGATAATAAGATAAAGAAGTGCATCATATTTCACTTATGAACGATTCCTCATATATATACTATACTATGAATGTATATACTATACTATGAATGTTAATAAATGTAAATGGATTCTTTGAGGTCGATAAGTTGGGGTTCCTCTTAGATTCGAAGAGTTATATGAATTAAACTCTTTATGATTTTGAATTTTTTTTATTTTATGTTAGTAATTGTTAAAATAATAATAATAGGTTACATTTTAAGGAAAGTTTAAATAATAATATCACAAATATGATTTAAATTGATTTGTGCATTTTGAAATAATAATATCACAAACATGATTTAAATTGATTTTTTATTTAAATTATTTTTTGCAATTTGTGAAATTACACTTTTGAAGAGGTTATCGATGAGAGATGTTTTATGATCACTTGCAAATGCTACATATTCTTCATAATTATAAATTATAAGTTGTGAAATAAATTACTCGTATATGTTTATATGTAATATGATATATGTTGGTGATTATTAGTCCTTGCTGTAGGTGTAGAGGGACTATAGCGATCGATAAATCGTTGACCTAGTATTAAATTGTGCATTGATCATAAATATTTTCATATTGTTTATTGTTGGAACAAGGGAAGTGAAGACATCGATTTTAATATAATAAAAAGTATCATGTTTGTCAAGATTTGATTGGACAAAAGATTGGAGGTCTTATTGTAGCCTTCACTATTCCCAATGTTAAATATCTTGACCTGTCCAAAGTATTTGGTAGTATATGGTCTTTTTGAATTACATTAGTTCGAATGTATCCCTTAGCATTTTCTGCTGGGTAGAACACATTCTCTACCATATTACTATATCTGATTTTTTCTTTATTGTTGCGTGCTTCGAGAGAACATGCTTGCCACGTTGCATATTTTCTTAAATGCTTTCACAGGCCTACGCCCTTTGACGGTCATGACAGTATTAATTGTTTACCTAACATCTCTATCAGTGTTAAATAATTATTGTACAAATGGGTTGCAATACAGTTTTGTTCATGGTCGACATCGGTGCTCGAGTGTTCGATCCTTGTTCGGTGCTTCATTCCATGGTTTTGGTTCTTGTTTGATTCAACTTTGCAAAGTTGAGGTCCTGCAATTGCAGTTCGATCTCTTCTTGGTTGTTCACTGGTTTGTCATTTTTCAACTTTGCAAGTTGTAGGACCTGTTGTTGTGGTTTGCATTTTTTGGGGCTGAGCTCTTGTCGTCCTTTTTTGATGGGTAAGTTTCCCTGTTATTGTTGTTTTTCAATGGTGGAAGTCCCACCATCTTTGTCTGTTCTCTTAGTTTATGTTCCTAGAAAGCATGTGTCTTGCAATGAAGAGGGATTTACGAAAAGTAGTTGGGAGCCATCAGAAGAGGGAACCATCGGGTGGGGTCTGTACGCAGGGTATGCTTTCATTCTGTGGGTGGGAACACTGCGTCTACATGTTCTATTTCTGTTGAGTAAAGTTATTGTTTTATTTATTTCTCTGTTTTATTTTCATCTGTTGTGGGGACTAGGGGGGATTGAAGTTGAGAAGAAGAAGGTTCAAAGATACATACAGGAATTGGTGCCCTGCTTTGTTGTTTTTTTTCTATTTTGCTACCTTTTATTTTTTTCTCCTGCTTTTCTCTGTTTTCATAGAAAGTGAAACTATGTAGAAAATAGCTTGAAAGTGTCAGTTGAAGAGATGAATGAGGTAATAGATGTTGAGTCGTACGAAATAGCTACACAGTCCATTGTACATGACAACATTGACATGGTTTTGCATAGAAATGTGCCTTTTAGATTGGACGCATTCTTGTATACTTTTGGGGATTGCCTTTTTGATACATTCCAGGTTCTATTGCATTTCCGCTATTCGTCGACCGAGATGCGCAATGGATTAGATTATTTCTTGACCTATTTTAAAAATGGCGAAGCCGAGGCTTTGCATTCTTGTGAATACGAACTGGAATTTGATTTTCTTCAGCAGTTGCATGGAATACAAGATCTCACTACGTATTTTTCAAAAATGCGGTTGTATGCATCTCCAGTTCTACCTCCGCATGAGAGGGGACTTTGGGGAGATACATTTTTTATATGATGGTTGTCTAACTGGATGAATATATTAGTTTCCATTTGGCCATTGACAAGAAAAACAAGATATCTACTATTCAATAAAACTGCATCTGACAATCCATATTTCATCTTGTTCCATGATGCGAATGCCCTCACTGGCCATTATGAACCACTGGTGTACAAAAAAATTCCCATATGCAATATAGAAGGTCCTCGTATCTACTTGTCCATTATTTGCAAATATCTTCAATCGCAATGCAAAGGGATTTTGCAAGGCATAGATTGCCATGGTTTACAGCTGGCAACAAACGTTGTGTCTAGCCGTGGAGATAGTCTGTTCAATGCAATTTGTTGTTTGGTACTAGTAGAATTCAATATTCAATTGCTGTGACTTTACACGGTATAGTCCTTTTGCAATGCAATTATAGGCGCCAACCAATAGGCTTTTAGGTGCTTGCATTAGCACCTTTGCCCATATCTCGTAGAAAATATGTCGGCAGTTGGAAGTTGGTAGGACTACCTTGTGAACATGGCACTTCCATATGAAAAAGGGCATATGGAGGGTTTCAGATTCTGTTTGCAATGGTTGTCTGTCATATTCAGGGTTAATACCCAGGTGTGGTTTCCCTTGACATCAAACAATTGCGATCAAACAATTCCTGGGTTATTGATTCAAATTGTGATCAAACAATTGGCATACTTTCGTTGAAAACAGATACAACACATATCCATTATGAACCTTTTTTTGCACATATCGGTAGTTCAGGCTTGACTATCCATGCCACCCAAACGACATAGAATTTGCATACACGTGGAATGTTTTTTTGTGAAAATGAAAATCCTCCCAGTTGTGATATGGGAAGACAAGGCTTGAACAAAAAAAACATGCGTAAAATTCATGATAGTTGTTATGAGGCCATAGATGGCTTAGAAAAAAAACGTAGAGTAAGTTATCACAATTTGAAAAAAAGTATTCGTCAAATTCGCCCAACTTCTGATAAGGTCATAGAGACCTTGAACAAAAAACTTAAAGTAGTTTCTCAAAAACTAGGTGAAAGTGAAATCCATCCCAATTGCCACTAGCTCATCCTGCCCTTGGGAAAGAAACGTAGACTAAGTTACCACAACTTGCAAAAGGTCATGCGCGAGAGAAAAAAATGCATTGCTACACTTCCTTTTAGAGAGAAACTCACATATGACAATGTAAAGAAATTTGTTCGTGCAGAACAAAGCGTAAACAGGTGAGATTACATATCCGAGAATGGTGATGAAACTGTACGAATTCGTGATCTACAAGCAACACCATGCAGTAGTAGCAATGAAAACCAGGAAACAATTTCTGCAAATACTTCCCTGCGAAAGAAAAATGCAAGATAGAACTACATGAAACAAATTAAAGGCACTCCTTCCATTGCATGTGAAATTTGTGAACAATTGAATTTTTCAAAAAATAGTAAGTCCTTCATGCCTGATTTGCAAGAAGAATACCTCCGCTTGACAACCCAGGATAAACCATTTTCTAGTGTGAAAGTTTGTCTTCCATGCAAACGATCACTTGAAAATGGAAAGCTGCCACAGTTTGCAACCCCTGACCAAATAAGATGTAATACAACACTAGCAGATGTAAGTGCACTTACAGAACTCGAGGAGAGACTTGTGTCTCTGTGAATTGCATTTGCCCAAATCAGACCTTGGGGCTATAAACGACCCCAGATGGGCTTAACAGGATCAATTATTAATGTGCATGTTCAGCTAGATGTTGTGCAAAAAGCATTGCCACAATCTATTAACAATGCAATTACAATCGTTGTGGCTTTGAAAAGATGCTTGTGATACAAAAATTCCTATCAGATAGGCAAAGTGCGTGTGCATGCTGTTATGAAAGCATTAAAGTAATTATGTTCCAGAGCCCTGTACAAAGCAAATAACATTTGTATAAATGCCAACTGGAACAATGTTCTTGTAGAAGAACATGTAATCTCTACAGATACTCTTGAAAATCCTAGTGATTTTGATGCAAGTGATGAATCGAACAATGAAACAATTGCTAAAAGATTGGTGCATGGATTCACTGATTCACAGTGCATTCATGACTTTCAAGAAAAAATTGTCGAAATTGCACCTACAGAGGGGCAGCATCCACTTGGAATATTCAAGGACAAATTTTCTAAGGAAATGAACTTTCCAACACTCTTCTATGGAGATCCACATGGCACTGATATTACAGAATGATTCAGTTATCATAAAATAGTTTGATGGGAGCTGCTACATTCAAGCGGTTGCTTCTTCTATCACATAACAAATTTTTTTTTCAAGACAATGTGCATAATAATCGAGCAAGTTCTATCCTGCATGTGGGTCCGAATAAGAAAAGGTCAGTTACAAGGAAGAAAGTTGTTCGCGCTACAGGTACCTTCTTTGCCATATTAATTTTTTTTAACATGCCCAGAAATTTAATTCAGCTCTGGGACTGTCTTCTATGGTTCAATAGATTTCCATTGATTGGTCCTATGCTTCAATCGGATTCCAGAGAAGAAAGTTATGGCTCTTTGAAGTTAGTTGGGTCTTAAAATTTACCCTTCACTATTTGTGCTGTAACTTTCTCATAAAAGCTTCGTTTGACAAATGGTTTACACCATTAGAAATCTCTCTCTGGGCTCTTTTATTTTAGTTGCATAAACATAGTGTACCATGGTATAGTTTTTTCTAGTGGATTTTTCATTGCTAAAAACGTTGTTAAGGGCCTAAAAAACACATTGCAAAAAGATGACGTTGAAATGATATAAAACGTCACAGAAAATCAATGGTTTTTTGTTGTTCTTCACCCTCCGAATGACTTCGCGCACAAAAAATTCAACATGTACACCCTTATTTAGTATGTGCAACAACACTAGAAGGTAATTCATGCTCCTCGAACTTAGAACCACTGTGCATCACTTCTTTGTTGCGTCAATAACTGGTGTGCACCACTTTTGTGTCGCGCCCCAATATCTACCGCGCGCAGTTTTGGTCCTTGCACTATTGCCTATTGCACACAATTTTTGTATCGCATGCTGATATTATGCACACATTTCACTCTATGCGTTGTAGTATGCCAGAGTTTAGTGTGGCCCCATCACGCACCAATACTTTGCATGCACCATTAACTAAACTGTCGTGTGACAACACATACCCACATTGCGTGTGCAACAGCCAAACTCCTCATCGTTGTGCCAATACTGTGCACACCACACTTGCCATTATTATGTGTGTGTACAACATGCACACTTCATTATGCATGTGTCACTCAATCCACAATGTGCAATGCTAAATTTAGCGCGTGCACCTGCACACCAACATTTTTCCGCGTGGCGCCAAAATTTAGTGTGCGCACCCACACACCAACATTTTTCCGCATGGCGCCAAAATTTAGTGCGTGCAACCACACACCAACATTTTTCCGTGTTGCATCAAAATTTAGTGCACGCACCCGCACACCAACATTTTTCCGCACTGCGCCAAAATTTAGTGCGCGCACCCGCACACCAACATTTTTCCGCGCAGTGCCAAATTTAGCGCATGCACCAGCATGCCAATGTTTTTCCGTGCGATGCCAAATTTTTACATATCACAAGCTTTTTACTGCACATCATGCATTTTTAGTGTGCCCACTTGCGCACATTCATTTTTATGTGCATCATTTCCTCATGAATTCCGCTGTAGAAATTGGGGCTTTTGCTTAACTTTTCCCCAATTTTTACCATAGACATTATGAAACTATGAAATTTGTTCAATTTCACCCCGATAACACTAAATAAACATTTGGAACAACAAATCATTGTGGGTTGACATTTCTGGAATGGATTTTTTTTCCCACACTCAATTCACGAATTGAGAATTTTAATTACAAAATTCGCTCCATCTGTCATGATTCACTGTAACTTCAAATTCGACCCATTCTAGGTCTGAATTTTCTAGAACATATATTAAATCAGGAATATCTCACCACTTGGCCAAATTTCTCAATTTTCCCATGAATTTAGCAACATAAATTGGGAATTTTTCCCAATTCCGCGTCGTTGCTTCTAAATATTACCATGGACGCTCTGCAACTTGAAATTTGTCCACTTCGAAATATATTCTCTGTGAAATTTCACTTCAAATTGACTTTCTCAGTGCATCCAGGCTCATTGTTGAAAACTGAAGCTCTGATACCATATTGTAACATCCCCGACCACCCAAGTCGGGCCATACTACTCTAGAAAACTCTTTCATTCTCTGATACTAGGCTGTAACATACCCAGTATCCAGCTGAGATATGCCACATAAATTTTTTGAACTACATGCAATTAAAACATATATACACAAAACTCTTGCGGAACTTTATATACAAAACGTAAATAGAAAAATACATCTGTAAATGCACAGATTCATACTGAAATAGAAGTAAACATATACATGCAGCATATACAGGAAATGCCCATAAATATAAAGACAATTATAAGCATAGATAGGATAAATCCATAAAAATAAACATGTAAATAATAATGCAGCATGTAAATTTATCACACAGTTGACACTTATCTTGGTAAGAATATCACCAACTGTGTGCAGCCCTTCCACAAACCTTCCAGCCTTAGACCACACTGCTCATCACTCTCAGAAGTGGGTAACCCCCGAGTTGGGACTAAACTCCACTCAGGTAAAGGGGTTCCTAACCAGGATAATCGCTCATAGACAACAGGAAAGATAATGTCACGGGTGCCCACTCAAACTAACAACCTACAGTCCCTCATTCCCCACATTCTTGTCCCACCCCAGGAAGTGTGCCCCTTCTCTACTCAATATTCCTTCAGCTACCCAACTTCCTTTCTGGGCTTCAGCAATAGGCCGGACATGAAGTCTTAGAGCCCTGTAGTTGTAGTTTAGCACCTTCAGGAAATCAATTCCCAACAATTCTCTCACCAGAAAGAAATTGCTCACGTTCCTGACAACCCGCCTCTTCAATATCCCACGGGCCTGACAACCCACTTCTTCAGTCCAACTCCCAAGGTAACCAACTACACAAACAAGTATGGTTACAGATATAGGTTCAGGTACAATGACATGAAGGTATGAAAGATATCTCAATGAGTGTGTGAATGCTCGTGGCTGATTGACTGGATGAATGAATGATGGGAGGAATGATGGGAAATGAACTGAGTCCAAACAATATGTATGCATGTCCCCAACTTGACACTTGTCATGTTGGGAGCTACTTTGGCCCACTTGTCCCCATCTTTAGAACTTAGGATAAAATAATTATCCATACTTTATACTTTAAGAAATCTTAATATAATATTCTTTTTTGGCTTAAGCTCCCTATCTTAGCCCATTTTCCTTAAATTTTAGCCCCCACCCTTTCCTTAACTAGTGTATTTTAGTCCCCCATACTCTTTTATCGTGGTCGGTCTACGTGCAATGTTGTATTTTATATTAATGCTCAGACATATACAAAAGTAGGCGCACTGGCCTTTAACATCTAGGCTCTCGAGCCTAATAATAAAAAATTTGGTTCACCAACCTATAAAACACAACATATACACAAAGGCTCCCTGGCCTCAAAATCATGTGCAATTAAGTTGTTGCACGCATTATCCTAGAATGTGCACACTTCGTCATTTTACTGTGCAGTACATGCAAGCACTATGCCATGAAAGGTGCATACAAAAATGATATCAAACAACTCACCAACTTAAGTACATTTTCATTTACAATACAATTGGGTTCAGCCTAGGGATATTACAACCCTCGTGCCAAGCCATGATATCACCAGGAAATTTATGCCAATTCTCAACGATCCTTTCTCTTTCACATCTTCTACGAGGTGTATCAGATGATTCCTCAACATCAAGCTCATGAACTTCTGCTCAGGTCCCGTTCTCTGTATACTCTCCGATATTTCTCTCTATGTCACATCCTCAACGAGGTTTATCAGATACTGCCCCAATATCAAGCTCGTGGCCTTCTGTTCCTTCTCTCTGCTGGAGAGATTCTCATATTCTCTACTCTTCTCTTTATTCGTTTTCATTCCTTGCATGCACATCTCTCCTATCATGTTCCTTTTTTCAGAAGAAAAACTCGGGTTAGTCTAGGTCTGCAGGACCCTATGGTACTTCGGGCTGACCTTCTGCAGCTAGACCATGCTTCCATTCATGGGGGTGTTTGAGGATTCAACCACCTGTCCTTTCTTCATTAACTGATTTCTCTCCTTGGGATCTTGATGAGGTTTATTATCCTCATCAAAGGGAAATTTGGGTTCATTCGAAAAAAATGAACCCTCTCTTATAGCTTTCACATTCTTTCCTCTAGTGATATCATGCCCAACACTTTCAAGGCTTCACCCCCACAATCGGTTATTGGCAATTCAAGCAATAATACATTTACATTATTCCCATGCCACAACATGGTAATCCTAATTAATGATTAATTACAAGCTGGGGGAAACAGGGGTGTTACAATCCCTTCCCCATTAAAAAGGAACATCATCCTCAGTGTTCTTTCTCAGTAACACATGTCATGCCTTTCTCTTTCATCCATTTCATAAGTATGGACCTTCTTTCTTGGTCAAGTCCTTTTTCATATTCTTAACCTTCTTCACCTACCTTCAATAATTCTTGGAAAACAAGCACATTAATCATAGTCTCATGAGAAAGCATTTAACTGTTGCGTAAAATTCTAAGAAATTTTCACAATCTAGCACAATCTGTGCAGTTTGTAGATTTTCATCCACATGGTTGTCTTGTTATCTTGTCTCACTATTTGTCCTTGACATAGACATTATGTGCATGATACCAATCAATAGTTTACAAGAACTATCCTAGTCTCTTCTTCCTTGTGGTCACTCACCCTCTAGGCCCATGCTCAGGCATCCCCTTCCCTATTATACAGTTTCTCGGGTGATCCATCTTTCCTTGCCAAGGTTTTCTTACATAGGAATAATTCCAGAGACTTCATTGATCCTTAAAATCAATGCATCCATCAGACTTTCTCTGCCAAGGTGTCCCTCCGGCTTGTGTTAACTCAACACAACATATTCCAGGCGATCATAGCTTACCACGGGCTTCTCATGGCTCTGCAGTGGCCTCCTTCATGATTTTCAGTTGAATAGCCTTCATCCATCCTTTCTGTACATATCTTTTCTTCTCACCTGTATCACAGGTATAAAAAATTTATGAGACATCATCACAATTCTAAATTTCAGAATTTTATTGCAAATCTGTCACCCACATATTTTCCAATTTCTTCATTTATTTTCAGATCTGTTCCGTACAGAACCAGATTCACAAGCATGGGAATTTCCTCCCTATATCATTTTAGCTCAACATGCAATCAATCTTCCTTATGGGATTACAACATTTCCATATCCAATACTCTTTCTTCCTACAAGTCATTCTTTACACATCCAAACAAACGGTTAGTTTCTCATGTATATATATATATATATATATATATTCTCACCACACTTAAAATGTCATCACAGTCTTTCTTAACTTGTGCATTCTAACAGTTGCACCAAATCTATATAAATATGGGAAAACAATAATCCCTTACCTATGCATCATTTCAGCCTACCAAACTTTTCAAATGTAATTCAGATATCAATTGACTTTAATGAATGTGCCAACATTCATGGCCACATTCATACCCAATGTACCCTTGCATTGATTTCAAGTTTTCCACACTTTATGACAAGCACTCTTACATGATGTGTTGGAGCTTAGCCAAGCTCTTCACCACATGGCTTATTCATTCTTGTTCATTATTGGAGTTGGACTGTGCTTCCTGATATAGGTTAGTCATGATCCCAGGTCGACACATATGAAACTATAAGTTTCTCTTGAATGCACCCAAGCATTCTTTCCTCGTTAGTAACCAAGGTGCCCACACTCATGGCCACCCAAATTTTCTTTCCTTTGACATCCATACAATGTAAGTAAAATTTTCGGAACGTCCATTGTCTTCCTTTCATGCAAACATGCATTTCCTCGAAGAAATTCCATGCATGTGTTGGCTATGAGCACCTTTATTCCCATAGAACCAGTCCCTGTGACCATAGTCTAACGTAGAGTGATAAACTCTATCTTCCTTGACTGGCCCAGAGGAACTCTATTTTCTCTCCATGCGATCGAGAGTTGTAACCTCGGCTCTATTCTTTTCAGGCACTATCCTTTCAGCTCCCGTGTCCAGGCACTATGATACTGGCTAAACCCCTTGTTTGCAAATCGACAATGTAGATCTATCTTCCACTAGATCCAACAACTGCAAGGGACTGCGGAACCTCAACTAGCTCGCAGTTTAATTCTCCTTCCGATCTCCATAATGAATATGGGCCTTCCAATCTATGATCGGATCCAAAAATAAAAACAATGCTATATTGAATTTAAATTATGGGTATGGGTATTGACATTAACCCGTGTGCATATGCAATCTTGACAATGATCGCAGGTTGTTGATATTATCCCTCGATCAATTTTTAAACCACATGATTTCTAGATAATAATAACTCCAATACATAAGTGTTTGACCAATGATTTAGATTGAGAACAAAGCTTAGATGTGATAAATTCAACCACAAAACCCAATCACAGTACGGGTTTTATGCGACATTAACATGTGGGTTCCTTGTAGGTTCGCCCACTGATCATTCACAGATCGACAGTTCACAATGATTGCGAAATCCCAATATTCTCTCTCTTTATCAGAGAGTTTAATCTCCACGATCTGAAAATTTCTCGCCCAAATATTTTAATTGTGGTAGTTTATCATCCACCCTAACGAGATCAACGGTGCAGGTTGATTGCAGGTCGTGAACTAGTACATTCATTAATTTCTCCTTCGCGTCCCACAATGATCCCCGACCATCGATCTAATCGAATGATTGGTGTTTGATCCATTAACTCTAGTGGATATTGAAGTCAATTTGATGACTTCGATCAATGTTCCTTCTGATGAACGACTCACATTCATCTCCTTTTTCAGGTTCTTGATTAACCTAATTCAATCGAGGTTTTCTTCCTAAATCATACTCTACTTGGGTATCCGTGGCATACAACTTCCTTCCAAAAATTTTGTGCATAACGCTAAGACAACAAAACATTTTTAGACATGTCCTAGAACATCTTTATGCACTTCATCACATTATCCTTAATGTTTTCATGATTGCAACATAAACAAATTTCGATTGTTTCTACAACAATATGACCATCATCACTATGGTGCCAAAAAATTTACTTTCATCAGCGTACCATCTCTCTCATCCCAGAGAAAACATAATACTCAGCAGGAAAGGAATTGAGGGCTCTCCCCTTCTTCCAATTCTTTCTACACTACCTGGGATTTTTCAGCCAAGATGAGTTATCTCTAAGGCCCCACTACCCTTTCTTAACATGGATCCAACCAAGCCTATTCAATCAAACATACTCATCTATTCATTCATTAGTCTTCTATTCATTACATGATGCTTTCAAAATGTAATCCAAGATTATTATTATATATATATATATATATATATAATCTTGTATCCCATTGCTTAGTTCTCAACAATTATTAAGGTTGTGACTATGAACTCCTGACAGAGTTTTCACACAATTCTTCCACTAGGAACTCCCTCGGCATGCACCTTCCTTATTGGATGTCCATCACTATCTGTGATGGCCTTAGCCTTGAGTTAGATTTAGATGTTTACCAAATATTCCATAAGGAATGTAAACATGCATCTTTGTCATGCACCCAAATTATGTATCCATACATATTCTTTGTGTTGATAACTTACATCCATGATGTACTTAACCATATGCATAAACAAAAGTTTGTGTGTATCTTCCATGGGTATATTTCATAGTCTACATACATCTCTATTCTAAAATTAGTCAACTCATGACTGCTCAAAATCATTCTCATGTGATCCTCAAGGCATAATCATTTTCCTCTTATCCTAAAAACATATCATCATTGCTCATTTACTCTTTCATTTATTTATACTCGTCTTTCCTGAGGAAATGGAGTGCATCCCCCTTAATATATCATTCAAAAAAGAACTTTCATGACTCTTTAAAAATGGATTCAACCATGTGTCTATGGTATTCACTTAATCTTGGCAAGTGCAATTCTTGCCTTACATATCACTCATCAAGGCAGCCATATTGTGCCTTTAGTATACATATATCCTTACATCATACATGTGCATCACTTTCACATTTAATATCATTCATACCTAACTGGTATTACTATCAGTCTTGATATCAAGAAGCTTCACAATGCATTAAATCCATGCACTTAAGAATAAATGCACACAAACCTAACCAAACATTCATCATGCAAGCTCATTGCTTGCACCCTTTCCATGGCATGCATGCACATGTGCATCTCAGACTTCCAGATCCTTCTCCAAGGATATTGTTTGCATCCTTATCGCAAGCCTCATAGGGACACTGAACATTGAGTTTCCCTCTTAGTTGAGATCTTGTAGTCATTCACATAACATCCACATGGAAGTTGAATCAGACATAGTCATAACTATGTTCCCTTTTGATACGACAACAACTAGAAAGAAAAAACTCTTGCCTCAACCTACAACTTATAAATATAATCTGGGAAATTATAACCATGCTCAAGGTAACAGAATCATCCAGACTAGCTTACAACTATATCTATATGGCCACCATCCACAACTGGATGTCAATCTGACCCATTGGGCTTCTAGAAGTGCCCCAACACTTCCTTTACCACATTCATGATCAACATTTAGTCAACCATTTTATATTAATTTTAACAATTTAATGTCTAATACCATTTGGACTATTCCCTTTAGATCCCAAATGCAATCTCAAATTATGTTACTTACTAAGTATCTTGGTTCATAAATCTAGAGTATCTTTAGGTCAATAAAGGTCTTGAACATTACACCTATAATTTTTCCTTCTATTCAACAACAGTTAGGGATGGATGCCACTCTCCTCCTCCCATAAGAACTCTGGTATATTAGTTTGCTATCCACCAAGCAAGGGAGGCTATTGTGATTCCTCACTCAATCACTCTATATTTCCACAGTTTTGTTTCTCAACTTGATTAGGAAAACCATGTCCAACAATTCATGTACCTAGAAACAAAATTCATTTCTCAGTCCACTTTGAAACCCAAGAGCTGCACATGCTCTCCCTTTTCAGGGAATGGTCACCAGACTCATTCCTCTGATCATGAGGGATTATACACCTATACTAGGTTTAACCCTTCATTAAAGAAGTAATAATTACTGCTACAGATCCTTTCCATCCATTCATAATTCTATTTTAGTTTAAATATTAGCATTCTTCATCATAATCCCATTCCTATAGGATCATCTATCATTTCCCAAGAAATGCTAGGCTCCCTTTGTCACAGACTTGCATGATTCAATCTCGTTGGTTAAAATACCAACTCTATTTTAAATCTGCATCCTTCTACTCAAGAAACTTATGCAAATGATTTATGTATGGTAGTAACATTCTCCACAGGCTCATCTTAGCCTTGGTAACTAAATCTTATGAATGCACAAGAACACATGCAATTGCACAGTGAAGTCAAATTCTTTGTTTGGGAACATTAGCAACATACAGTGCCAATTTCCAAAACATCTATCAACAGTAAATGATCTCATTCCTCTCTTCAGTAGAGGTTTTCTAAGCCTCTTAATAATGAGGTAAGATAGCGTGTTACCCCTTAAAGTCCTCTAGAAATATTTTCATATGACTCGTGCATGAGCCTAAGAAATCCAAGTGTTGTTGTCATGATTTGATACCAATTTGTAACACACTCGCCCCCTAGGTTCTCTTTTAAGGGGTGGGGAATCAAATTTTTTGTTTCGCTTATCTCTCTCTAGGTTCCCCTTTCACCAAGGTATAGGTTCTTCCAAACCCACAGGCTCTTTCCTAGCCCTTTTGAAGGATTTGAACAACCAACGCTATATTTCCATGCTAGGCCCCTTCTTTCATATGACCTCGGGTTGTTCCCAGGCGCCAACTCAGAGGTGCTTCAAATATTCAAGCTCTGGGTGTTATCGAAACACCTAACTCCAAATCCACCTAACTCTGAACTCGTGAACATGCAGAGACAAGATCTATGGTCCACACATCTTTCACAATTGATGACTGAGATTTACTTCAGGACTTTGGTGTTCGGGATTTTCAACACTCCAAACACCTCTTTCCTCCGAAGTTCTCCATACCTGAAGTTACAGATCAAGCGCCATGTGTTTTCCCCGATCAATAGTCGATATCCATCCTTTTCCCCTCTTCGAGTGACTTGCATTCAATGCTCCTCCACGTTCTTTCTTTCGAAGTACCAATCCTCCAAAGTAATGGATCTCATGCCACACGTCCTATTCCAATGGATGGTTTTGATGATCTCTAACGCTCTGGCCTTCAGGAGTTCTCATGCCTTTATTCTTCAATTCCTCCGGGATGACTTTAACCCAGAGTAAATCTCCATCCCCCATGTGTTCTGACAATGGACGACTAGGATGATTCCTTACCTTTGGAGCTTCAGATGACCTCTGGTCAATGCTCCACTTTTGGACTTTGTAAACTATTGACACGTGTCCCTCTCAAATCGACATTCATAATTTACTTCAACAGTTTGGGCTTCGAGAGTTCTTAACTCGCACAACCCCACTTTCCTCCGAAGTGGCTATCTTCCAAAATGAAAGATATTTTGACACTTGTCCTCAACTGATGGATGACTCGGATGAACTCCAACTCTCCGACCTTCAAGAGTTCTTATTAATCACACTCCTCTTTTCTCCCAGAGTTGGTCGACATTGGACTGACCACAGCATAAATATGACGGTTCGTGGGTATCTACATGACCCCAAATATATACGGCTCATAACTTCTGTTCAAGGGTCCACTGGGACCAATTGTTGTGCCACTCTGAGGAACACCTGGCAATGTCGTCACTTGACACATGTCCCCCTACATGATCTCAACGTAATACATGTGTCCCCATGATCAAACGGTCGTGAGGGATCCCGAAGGATCCTTAGATCTACGATCCACATTAACTTCGGGACTTCAGGGGATTCACCTCCTATATGAAAAATATACCCAATTCGCCAGACTTGCAAAGTCTGAAGGTCTAGAAGGATTAACATCCACTTCCCTTCTCCAAATCTGACGATCGTGAAGATCTTCAGCTCGTCCTGAACTAATCTCATCCATTCGTCTTCCAAACGAAAGGCTCTTCCCATTCGAGACTTGAGTCTTGATATCCTTTCTAAGCTTTGTCAGCTCTTAAAATACTTGGGCACTTTGTGATATTTCTCCTTAACTTAACACTTAGAGGGATTCTTTTGTGCACCCCTTGTGCTCATTTATCGACTCTAGAACTTAAGAGGCTTTCGGTCTCTACCTGCCTCACAGAGACTTGGTGCATACATGCATTATATCTCCTAATCTTAACATACTACTTCCTCCAGGAGACGCCAAATGATCGGGTGTGTCAACATGCACACGCAAAACTATGCCCAAGGTCGATGAACTCACGGTTCATTTATTTTAACTTGAGTCACCACATGGCTCGGGAATTTACGTGTACAAGACAGATAAATCATTAAATACATAATCAGGCAAAATCAAAGGGATACAATATGAGCATTAAGGAAGCATTCACATCCCTAAAAAATTCATAGGATATCCAACTTTAATCTACAGTTATAGTTCAATTACACAGGAAAAGAGAATACTTATCTATTACAGGTTGCAACCAACTAACTGACTCTGGGTGTTTGCCTTTCCACCTAACCATAGGCTCAAAGGCACTCATTCTTATCACTATGGCCACCCCTGTGCCAAGCCATGATATCACCAGGGAATTTATTCCAATTCTCAAAGATCCTTTCTCTTTCACATCTTCTGCGAGGTTTATCAAATGCTTCCTCAACATCAAGCTCACAGCCTTCTTCTCAATTCCCATTCTCTGTATACTCTTTGAGATTTATCTCTCTGTCATGGCCTCGATGAGGTTTATCAGATACTCCCCCAGTATCAAGCTCACGGCCTTCTATTCCTTCTCTCTACTGGAGAGCTTCTCACATTCTCCACTCTTCTCTTTATTCTTTTTCATTCCTTTCATGCACATCCCTCCTATCATGTTCCTTATGTCAGAAGGAAAACTCGGGTCAGTCTGGGTCTGCAGGACCTTGTGGTTCTTCAGGTTGACCTTCTGCAGCTATACCATGCTTCCATTCATGGGGGTGGTTGAGGGTTCAACCACCATTCCTTTCTTAATTAATTGATTTCTCTCCCTGGGATCCATAGGAGGTTTATTATCCTCATCAAAGGGAAATTTGGGTTCATTCGACATAATGAACACTCTCTTATAGTTTTCACATTCTTTCCTCTAGTGATATCATGGACAGTACTTTCAAGGATTCACCCCCACAGTCAGTTACTAATAATTCAAACAATAATACACTTACATCGTTCTCATGCCACAACATGGTAATCCTAATTAATGATTAATTACAAGTTGGGAGAAACAGGGGTGTTACAAGTGCGTAGGAGGGCACGAGAGATTTTGTTTATCTCGTCTAGTCAAGATCAGGAAGGATAAAGATCATAATCTTTAAGGAGGAGAATATTCGTTGTTTTAAGGGTCGAATGGTTGAGATCTGTTCAGGAGGATCCAGGGTATTTCATCACCATTAGATCTAGAGAAGTAATGCAAGGTTTAACCTTGTGAGTTGTTGAGACTTCGCGCGTTCAGAGAAGTAGTGGATCAAGCTCAAAGGAGAAGTCATCGAGGATGGAATATCTATGGTCAACATCGATTCGAGAGTTTGCGGGAGAGTGGATAGTCATTGGATCAGGAGGAGTTACGCGAGGGTTAATCAAGGAAGTCCTTCAGACTTTGCGCATTTGGGAAATTTGGCGTGTGGAGAATTCAAGACCCCCGAAGTCCTGAAGGCCAGAGAAAATCGTGGCCATACAAAATACATGGACACATGTCAGTAGATCGTGTACTCTGGTGGACTAACATTCGAGAGGAAGTTAGGAATGGAGGACTCGAGAAGTACTGAAGACACAGAGTTCATCTGGGTCATCCATTCGAGAGGACACATGTTATCAAATTAGAAGATCTGGAGCATAGGAACTCTGGGAGAATAGCAGGAAGAGGAGTTTGATCTCTCTAGAGTCTCGAAGTCCAGAGTAGATCTAGACCGTTGATTAGGGGAAGGACACATGGCAATAGATCTGGAGGTTCGACAATTCGAAGGAAACATAATACAGTGTTGTGAAGACTTGTGGAGGCCCAAAGGCCAGATTCAATCCCAGTCGTCCATCCAAAGAGGACGTATGGTGCAAGATCCCACAGTTCGGGGACTTGACACTTTGGAAAATATGCGTTGTTGTGTAGACAGGGAGAAAAATATTTGAATTCCTGAAGGCATCCTAGCCATTGATCAAGAAGGGGACACGTGGAGGTAGGATAAATCGTTCGACATTTTGGCATCGGGGAATATGGGCGGATGTGTCGTTCGGATGATCAAAGGAAATCGTTGAAGCTTGAAGAAGAGGAATCTGGATTGTCCATCGTTCGGAGCTTGAGGAACGTCGATCTAAGACTCGACGTAAGTGCCTTTTCGGTGATCGACAATTCGCGAGAGTTGTATGTATGTTGGACAAGCCGTTGATCTTGATATTTTTTGAAGACCATTGATCTTGCCGCTTAGTGTTCGACAGTTCACGAATTTTGTATTGGGAGATAAGAGGGATAAAAAGTCTCGAAGTGACGAAGACCTAAAACTTTCGGGGATTGAAAGTTTGGCCCATGGTTTTGGCCCTCGATCGCCTAGGAGGCTTTTCCAGTGCTCGGGGACTCCCTAAAATCAAATTTTACATTCGGGAAGAAGGTTTTTAAGGACTTGTATATTGAGATTTTGGGCTCGGAGGGAACTCGTGAGATAATTTCATCTCTCAACTACAAGGATTCTAGACCAGGAGGCCGCGCAAACCTTAGAAGAGGGTGGGGTATGCATAAAGTGGTATCAGAGCCATAATTAATCTCTGTAAGAGAAGAATACAACTTGGAACCATTCAACCAAGAAGACGTAGGGACAAACCTATAGCAAATCCAGCCACAGAAGAGGAGATGAGGAAACTCCATGCACAATTGGATGCTATGGAGACAATGCAGAGAAGAGAACCTAATGCTGGTGACATTAGTGAAGTTGAGTGTAAATAAATGGAAGTTGAAGGAACTTTAGAAGGAGACGTTGCAGAGAAATGCTTGTTGAAGGCTGTTGCAAAAATGGGAGCTAGAGAAAAAATGGAAATACTGATGTATGAAGGCAATTTGAATGTTTAATAACTATTGGATTGGATAAGATCCCTATACAAGTACTTTAATTATGAAGATATTGAGGATGAAAATAAAGTGAAGCATGATGTTACTAGACTAAAGGGACATGCGGCGGTATGGTGGGATGAATTACAAGATGACAAAAGGCACAAAGGTAAGCACAAGATAAAAAATTGGGATATGATGGTAGCTAAATTGAATGTTAAGTTCATACCCAAATACTATCATATCAATATGTTTAGGAGATTGTGGAACTTGAGATAGAAGGGTTTTTCAATGAAAGAATACACTGAAGAATTTTACAGATTGAACATTAGAGCAGGACATCATGAGAGTACTGAGGAAAAGGTTGTTAGGTATATTAATGGCTTGAGATATGAAATCCAAGAAGAAATCATCATGATGACAATGAGAATGATGGAATATGCTTATCAGTCAACATTGAAAGAAGAGGAGAATTTGTCCAGAAAACAAAGCCAGCGAAATAGAGGAAAAAGTCCAAGCAGAGGTAAAGGATCTGTCCGAGGATTCAATTATTAAAATGTTGGTACTAGTTCTGAATCAGACTCACAATATTTTAAGTAGTCTGCTCCTCCTCAAGTTGGAGTAAGCTGAAGTGAATACATACTTTAATGAAAAGTGCCATAGTTACAAGTTTTCGGCCTAACGAAAGTTAGTATTTTTTGGCCGAAAGTTAGTTTTAACGAAAAATTGTTGCTAGATTTAAAATTTGTGTTAAATTTTTCAATGGTCCCGTTAGATTTAATTTTCAGTCGAAAAAATAGTTCGGTTGAAAAATTGAAGAGTTCGACCGAAAACATGCCATTATCAATTTTCACAACCAAATTCTCACGAAAGTGTTACCCAACTTTGTGATTTTACCGTAACTTTCTTTGGATACAATTTGTATTCAATTTTTTTTTTTTTAGTAATTTTAGTTAATTTTAAAAAATAATGCTTGCATATTTTTTTTAGATGACATAATGATTCAATTAAATGAAAAATCTACATCAGCAACAATACACAGTCAAACATTATGGAAAATTTGCATTATTGAACCTTTCACTGTCCTCTTCAAAAGGCTACTTTTATATTTTACTTTTAAATAAAAATTAGGAAGATAAATGGTGTCAATCTAAATGTGTTTAAAATGTGTTTAAAGGTAGATAAATGGTGTCAATCTTAATGTGTCGAATAAAACAAATTGCAGTAATTATAATATTCATTCGTTATCTTCAAAACTATAGTCATACTTTAATAGAGTCTATTTAGATTGTTACAACATATTTCATTTTTCATAATCAAAAGTTTATTAATGAGTAAATTGGTGTCAACAAACATAACTCATTATCAGTGCCTTCATTTTTAAAGAACATACTGTTAAACAATCACTAAAAAGATAATCAATAGAAAGCTAACAAAATTCATGACATGTTTTTTTTTTACTGTAAAGTGAAATTCTAAATAAAAAAAATTATATTTTTGTTTACCGAAAGTTGATAAACTTCTAAAAAATATTTTATTTTCTCAAAAAATAAGGAAAATAGACACCCGGATTCATGATTTTACCCATAAGAGGATCATAGACTCTCTCACCTAGGATTTCAACCTCACTTGTCTTGATGCCCAACACCCAACTATGTAGCAATGTGATGACAAAGGATTTTTTAATTCCTTTTTCACTAGTGTGAGGGCTCTTCATACTCAATTAATAGGTTCCCATACCACCAATTGGGCCTCTGTTTATAGGAGTTTTAAATAAGATTAGAGATAGGTTCAAGGCATGTGAAGTAGGTTAAAATAGGTCATGCACAAGTTCTATGCTCAGTAATGCATCATGGTTGACCCATCTTTCATTGATCTCCTTGGAATTCTCCAAATATATAAGATCAAAGGGGTGGTCATGGGTTTTGTATAGGAATCCTGTGACCAACCATGACTTATGCATGAGACAACAATGATCAACCACTCTTCTTTTTAGGAAAAGTGTGACCAAGCTCAAATGTGGTGATTTACAACCAATTTCGTTAGTACAACTCATGATTTCGACATAATAACATCATTGAATTCTCTTCAAGGCCTAGGGTGACACATACAAGTGTACCACTTATTGATTTGTTGATGTTTATTATTAGTTGTTGTTGCATGTTTCGTAGAGAAAGAAGAAAAAAAGGCATCTTGGAGGGTCTATTTAATGCACATATTTGGTTCATGGGTGTGGCCTAAGGAAGGCCCTTGCAAATTCTTGAAAGGAGATCTAGGTTCAAATCCTCACACCCATCTATCTTTCATTACTTACTTTTTCCTTAGTATTAAATATTTATTTTTATCTTAGATTTGCATTACTCACTTGTTTGTGTGCATAGGTTAGGTAAGTTTTAGGTCATATTTGCACTTTTAATCACATATTTTTGTGGGAATGTGGCTCAGGTAAAGTTCTTTCCATATGGCAAGTAATCTAGGTTCAAATTCTAACATTCCCTTACCATTTTCCATTTTATTTTTGTTTATGTACCATTTATTGTTTATGTTTCCATAAATTTTAATTTGCACATCTAGTTTCAATTTATATCTATACTTTTACTAACAAATTTGATTTGAGAACATAACTTAAATAAAGCTCTCATCTTTTGGTAAGTGATTTGGTTTCAAATTCTAACATTCTCTTACCATTTTTTTTCCTTTTTTTCATCTTTTTAACATTTTCATTTTCTATTTCCATAAATTTTAATATACATATAATGCAAACTAAACTTGGTGTTAAATCCGACAATAAAACTAGTACTAAATACCTTATTTTGTTGTAGTTTCATGGTGCTTCATACCATAGCTTTCATAAGTGCAAAGCACTACAGACTACTTGTTCATTTTCTCATTAACTCATCCCGATGTGATACCCTAGATACTTATTATTTCACAAATGTAACATCCATTTGTAGATTACCAAGATTAATGATTCAAAGTCGGCATAACAATATCTTTTGGACTCCGTATTTTTTGCATGCTCTTCAAAATGTACTCAAAGACATTGGAAAAATGTTTGGGATCATATGCATCATTTTGGGTGTTTGACAAGATGTGTAAATTTTTATTTGCAACAACCATACTTTTTTAAATATTAATAGGGTGCATTCAAAGAAATTGTTTTAAGTGGAGACACAAAGCTGGGAAGAAAATAATACTTTATTATTAATGGAATGGAGATGATCAAATATGTATATTTACATGTGAGTGGATTGAAATCATAATTTGAAGGATAAAGTTTATCATTTTGGCACATGGCCTTATCAAATAAGACATGTTACACTTCAAATTAATAATCTCAAAATCAATTATCTTAAATGTGGCAAATTCATCTCTAATTATGGTTTAAAGCATTTGAATTCATAGAAAACCATTTTAAATCAAATATATTATTATTTAAATAATTAAATGAATTAAAAAATATTATTAATTAAATAATTCTTAAAAAAAATATTGTAATTATTTGAATAATAATTAGTTTCATTTCATAGTATTTAATTTTAATTTTAGTATGTAATTATAAAATAAATGATGATAATGATGTCTCTCATCGAGAATCCAATCACCATATTTAAAAATAGATTAAATCACTTAAATTAAAATATTTTAAAAAAATCCAAATGACCATTTATTAAATAAATTAAATCACTTAAATTAAAATATTTTAGAAAAATATACTTTTTTAAGTATACAAATAATTATAATTATAATTATAATAAACAAAATTCTCAAGACTAGCCTTCACCTTATCCAAATATTT
>ML799433.1:249264-288211 GCA_009831015.1 Picea engelmannii | reverse complement strand
ATATATATATATATATATATATATATATATGAAAATCCTCAAGACATATTATCTTGACCTTATCACAAGTTAAATAAAATAATATTTTTCTTAATTTTTTTAATTAAAATTAATACGATCATAAGATTTAATATTATGAATATTATTAATTAATTCTTATTTTATATCGTAATAGTTAAATCAAGTTTTAAAACTCTACTTTAATATGAGTTTTGCCCTAATTTTTAATATAATATAATTTGTTTTTAAATAAGTTAAGAGTACACGTGTAACTTTATTCGGGAAACGACCACTAGTACAGAATATAATTTTTGAAAATAACTTTAAATTAATACGATTATAAAATTTAATATTATAAATATTATTAATTAATTTTTATTTTATATTCTAATAGCTAAATCAAGTTTTAAAAATCTATTCTAATATGAGTTTTTTCTTAATTTTTTTATATAATATAATTTGTTTTTAAATATGCTAAGACTCCATGTACACCCACTCTATGTAATTTTATTGGGAAATGACTCAACGAGGTTAGAAAGAAAAATGTGGAAAATGGAGTCGAAATGTAAATGAAACGAAGTGTTTAGTGCAAAATGTATATCACGAAAATCTTGTGTGCAACATGTATATCACAGAACATGGGGCAAAAGTAAATGACGCTTGGCAGGGAGAGCACCATCTATTTTTTGAAAGTATATAGCAAACATATATTTTTTGAAAGTATATAACAAACTACAAATTTGTTGACAGTGGAAGAATAAATTTGGAAATTTAAATGCATTTGTCGTACTGGTGAAAGATAAAAATATATGAAGACATAAAATTAAAAGGAGAAGAAATATAAAAATTTAAATGCATTTGTGAACATGGGGTATAAGTAAATGATGCTTGCATTGTAGAGCACCATTTATTTTGAAATATATATAAAAAATAAAAGTTTGTAACATATAAAAAATTAAATGCATTTGTCATACAGAGTGGTGAAAGATAAAAATAAAAATCTGTAACATATTAAAAATTAAATGCATTTGTGATACAAACTGGTGAAAGATAAGAATAAAGTCTATAACATATAAAAATTTAAATGCATTTTTATTTTAAATATGTCCAAAAATAAAAGTTTGTTACATACTACTGGAAATTTTGAAATATACAAAGAAATTAATGTTTGTTACATATAAACCAAAATTTCAATGCGTTTGTCATGTAGACTGGGATTGGGGCTCCTGTGGACCATTACAGAAATATGTACAAGAAACATGATTGTGGAAAGAAGATAGAGTGCAATACCTGCAAAAAAAATAAATGGAAAGGTATAAGTGTTTTCCTATACATCTCTATTTAAGAAACTGGAATAAGTGGGTTGATAAGCAAAGAAGGATGTGATCAGTAAACTTACAGTGAGGGTACATCTGAGCCCTTTGGGTATTTGGTTGCGGTTGTTGTTTCATTGATGTCATCAACGACTGCGGTTTCAAGGATGCCCTCGATGGCTGCTGGAATGATGACAACTTCCTGTTGCCTTTAGTTGGCGGCCTGTTTCAATTGCCTTTTGAGCCATTCTTCAATGTAGCTTCTCATTGGGGAGAAGTTGATCTCATTTCGGATTTTTGTGTTGAAAATATCGTTTTCTAATTCCTGGAAGTCGATAGAAAGATTACAGAGAGCCTGATGAATTTCCTCATTTTGTACTGCATATTTGACTAGCCAGTCCTGGATGTGAGCTTGATCAAATTGAAGGATGTTGTAAAACATTTCCAGAGACAAGGACTTAAACATAGCAACCTGTTTATCGAACTCTTGCCTGGTTAAGGGTAAGGAGTTTGCAATTAAGTCGCGATCTTGGAAGTCGTTGGTTTTCCCGGATAAGTCTATATTTGATAGCCTAGTGAATAATTTATCTTTCTTCGATATGGCTTGTTCACATGACTGAACAATGAGATGTAGGTTCTTCACTTTTTATTTCCAACATGCATTCAATTGACCGATCTGGTTTTTGGATGGAAGATCTTCTTTTCTTCTTTTTGTTTCTGACATATTGTTGACAATCTTGCCAAAAGGAATGATCGTTTTTGAAAAGAAATTTTCTTCATCCTTTAACTCAGATTGCAAAAGATAAAGAAAACTATGTGCCTTGGTTCCAAGGGAAGTGATGGTTTGTGATATTTTCCATGCCTCTGTAACTAGTTCCAGTCTTTTTTTGATATTATTCTCCACATATCCTTTACAGGATGCGAGGAGGGTGGATGATGCTTTTACATTGGGTGCAAGGGTGCTAGGAATGGCTATTGCCAAAGGATTGACAAGCAATGGCATAAGAATGAAAGTATCTTCCAATTCCTTGACTCGGTTCTTCAGTTTGGCATTCTCGGTCTCCATGCTTCCAATGGAATCATGAAGTGTTTCTCCGCTCGCGGTGTGAAGTTGACAGATTTGGGATGGCCACATGTTGGCAACATGAACCTCTGAACGAGATTTTCCTTTCTTATTTTTAACATCTTTTTTCTCAATTATCAATTTTTTGGACTGGCTATCAAAAACAACGCTCTGGAACATGAAGGATTCATCTTTGTCAAAATTTTTGGTGATGGATATGTCCATTGGACGGCTATGGTGGATGTTGTCTCTAGGTTGATCAAGGAAGTAGATCATGCTATCCAGATCAATGTCAAGTTCCATGTTCTCACTCTGAATTTTCGGCTCTTCCGCCTGCCCCAAAAATTATTTTCTCTTCTTCTCTACTGGAAGCTTGTGAGAGCTATCTATTTTAGAATGAGGAGGGTCATTGTTTTCTCCTCTATTTGAAGAACTCTGAGTTTCTTTGTTGCTATGGTGGGCCGTTGGAGCGATACTCCAGGATGTCGTACTTTTTGGAGTGGTATTTGCGGATTGAACACTCTTGTCACTGGGGCCTTTCCCCTATTATGTGTACAATTTAGTGCAAATTTTCACTGTGTCTGCGTCGTCGGCATTAGAGGCAGGAGCATTGTCGCCACTGTCTCTACTTTTGGGCAGGTGTTTATTTAAAAAACAATCGTCGATGCCAAGTGTTTGTAAATGTTGTCGAAAAATATTATAGGGGTCGAACTCTCTTATGATTTCATCATATCTCAGGTTGGAGATGCTAGAATGTGCTGCGAAATCATCAATTTTGTTGGTGTTTTTCAACACGAACTCCCCTACTTTCCAAGGCAAAGGAATGAACTGCTTTTTCTTCTTCTTTTGGAATAGATGGAACCAATAGCTGCATTGACGTGCTACTTCTACAACAAACATTATGTCCGTAATGTGACATGGAAGGAGAGAAGGTTGTTCCGTGGAGCCAAAATTTCTTATCACAATGTAATTATCCAAAAGTTCTAGTGTCCCCTTCTTGTCCAAAAAACTAGTTGTTTGTTTAGATATGCGAGGAGTATCTTCTCCTAACAACAAAACTTTGAAAACAAATAGGAAGCCATTAAAAACCTCATAAAAATAGTGGGAAGCCTTGTGCTTCCACAAGGCCTGGTACCAGAACGTTACTGGGTGCAATTCACAGTTGACATTCTTGGACAGAGACAGTTGCGGAAACCGACAAGAATGCGCTATTGCAAAAATTAAATAGGACAACATATAAAATTTGTTTTCCCTTTTATAGCTTGATAATTGGGAACATATTTCATGGGAAATTAACCTGCCCCAATAAAAAATGTCTTGTTCGTTGACTGTGAAATACAAAATATAAAGAGCCATGCGAGAAACAATTGCTGTGGAATACTGTCTGATTATTCTTGTAAACAACTAGGCGATTTCGCGAAATGGATTTCTAAAGGAACTAACCTGCATGCCTGTAATATCTTCAGGAACTAGAAGCGGGTTTTCCAAAAAATGGGGCAAGAGGTCCAATTCGTTATTATGCTTTGCTAGGAACTATTTGCAATCTTCTCCTCTAAATGTCAATGTTGGCTTCAACAATTTTAGCATCTAGTGGAAGACCTGAGGTGACAAAGAAACGGAAGAGAGGTACCGCAGTGGAATAATTATTTTCTCTAAAATAAATTTATCAACGCACCAAAATACCAGGTCCTTACAGTCAAAAACCTTAGGGACACATCCTGCATGAGCAATCCCGGAGGTCCAAATTACTTGGTTCTTTGCAGCAGAGGTTGAGTAATAAAAATATGCTTTGGACCACTGGAAGTTCTGGTCCTTGCGCCCCAAGATGTTGAGTGTATATCTATAGAAATTTTGTCGAGCTGATGCCATAGGTTTATGAGAACGTTGGTTTGTTACAGATGATGGGTTAAATGAATAGTTAGAGCCGATAATGTAACTCTTCATTAAATCTTGGTTAAATGCTTATGAATGGGAAAGCTCCTCGAGCCTTTCGCTGAGTAATGACAATCTGTATGGGTGGTGCATGATGAACTGTTAGCAGTAAAGCTTATTTATTACATATTTAAAAATGCAAAGGTGGTGGGTACGGTGAAGATAAATTAAGGATTGGAGGTTTCGTGAACGTACAAAGGCCACGACGTGTGAATGGGATTTCATGATTTTGAAATCCACACTCGAAAGGGATAGTATAATCCCCCTGCAAATTTTGGTTTAATGCGCATCAATCCGAGATCTCCTCGATCCTTTCGCCCATCAATGACAATTTTTATGGTTTATGCATGATGACCTGTTAGAATTAAATGCCAGTAATTCCATATTTAGAAACAAGATATGTATATATATATATATATAAATTTTTTTTTCTTTTATTATAGACAAGTGAGAATGGAAACAACAGAGAGCAAGGAAAGAATGGAAAGCTCTAAAAAGAGGTCAGACAGAATTCAAAAAAGGATTACGGGGATACTCAGGACAGTCGAGTGTTGCAAGGTCAAATTTAATGTATCGAAATTTTTGAGTGAAAAATGTGTAAAACAAAAGAGATCATGATGGGGTAGTTCAACAGCCAGTTTGTATGTTTGCGGAATTCCGACAAAGTAACTAAGTATGGAATAGGGAAATTGCTAATTGTATGCGTAGCAATAAGATCTTATATATAATTGGCACTTTCTAATTGCAAAGGGGCGCAGGCACAGGAAACAAGTATGACTACAAACTGAATATTTCTTCAACCTGCCAAACCGACGATCTGCCAAAGATATTTGAAGAAATGGTGAAGTATGGAAAGCGGACAGACGAGCTACAAAATGGGGTGACAATAGTTCCAAAAAATATGCGAGAACCCTACGGTTAAATTGTATTTCTCGAAATTTTTCAGTGCAAAATGTATACCACGGAAGAGGGAAAGTCTGGTTGTCAATTTGTATAGTGTGGAACTGTGGGTGTTGTTTGCAGGACACGAAAATATAGAGGAAATACTTTTCCCTTTAATATAGCTTATGTGCCACAAATGTGGTATGGCTCGTTTTAGCACTTTTCCATCCATAAAGAAAGGAAATCTTGAGCTCGCCAACCCTGGAGACTGTCTGTCAATTTGTATATCGCAGAGCTCCAAATGTTGTTTGGAGGTCACGGAAAAGTAGAAGTGAAATGTCGACCCACTTAGTGCGCAAATCTGCCTGTAAATTTGTATATCGCGGAACTTTGGGTGCTAGTTGTAGGACACAGAACAATAAAGGGTCAATTTAAAGAAAGGGGAAGCGGTCATTAGAAATGCATCAATCCACCAAGCTGTGCAGCAAGGCATTTTTGGGAATTAAGAGATTAAGTAACCAGGAAGAGAAACCAGAGGAAATAAAAGACTGGGAAAATAGAAAGGTGGAAGGCAGTTTTCGTAAGCATGAATTGGTTTCAAAGAAGCCCCATTGCTGCAAAACCATCATTTTCTACTAATTATCAGCAAATGCAATGTTCAAGATTAGATTTTATTGCAACGTGTGCGTGTAAATATGTTCTTGATACATTATTCCATGACTGTAACATATTAAGTTAACTACTAAATTTCATTTTCTACTAATTAGCCAGCAAATGCTTTGTTGAAGATTAGATTTTATTAGAACGTGTGGGTGTAACTGTGTTCATGATACATTCTTCAATGACTGCAACATATTAACTCAAGTATTAAAATTATTGCATTATGGGTTGTTAGGATTAAAACTTAATAATTGCATGTCTAGAAACAACAATAATGATTTTGCTGCAACTTTGTGCATTGGTATTGCTATGTTCTATTTGCATTACGAATATAATTGAACGTTGGTTTGAAACTGTGAAATCCATTTTTTGTTTGCATAAAAGGCTGGTGGATTGACACAATGCATTGTCATATAATTGTTAGATGTTCCATTTTAGAAAAAAATAACCCAAGTAAACACAATATCAAAGAAGTATGAGAGCACCGAACCATGCCAATGAGAACATGCGTTAAATCCAGAAAAGAAGAAACAACGAAGAGTCGAAGGCAAATATTTCTTAATAACAAATCCATTTAAAAAAAT
The DNA here is from genome assembly GCA_009831015.1 of Picea engelmannii. Taxonomy (NCBI): domain Eukaryota; kingdom Viridiplantae; phylum Streptophyta; class Pinopsida; order Pinales; family Pinaceae; genus Picea; species Picea engelmannii. The sequence continues at coordinate 281,777 of ML799433.1, read as the reverse complement.
AAGAAAAACATTGAGTATTGTACATCTATCCTTAGAAATTGGACCCATTTCTTCAGGCCAAAACATTGAACGTCTCTGTGAAAAACACATGCACGGGATCCGTAGTATGCAAGATCCTTGGTGTTTTCTCCTCGATGAATTATCCTGTGCTGAAATTGATAGTTTTTAGAAGCTTCTCGTGAGGAAGAAGATGAAAAACATTGTAGGGAAAATGGAACAACCCTTCACTGAAACCGCCTCTGCATAGTCCAAAAAAATCCAGGAGTACAGGTTGCCTGTGCAATTCTAAAGGGCCAAATTAGTCCATTCTGGGTGGAAGGAGATGACTAGTAGAAAAATGCCTTGCAGCAGCGAGAGTTTTGGACTCGATTCCTGAAGATGTCAATCAATAATTTTTTGGCTTGAAATATATCTCTCGGAGCATCAACATATCATTGTTTTACAGTGAAACTCTTTCGTCCAGAACATACTAATTTGGAACTCTGGAATTCCTACTTTTGCACTGCAAAGTGGCTATTGTGTTTACCGTCAGTTTCTTTTCTGAAACTCCTTTTGGTGTTGTTAGGACCACCATCGTTGAGCCGAGAAGTTCCGTCTATTATGGTTGATTTCAATTTGGGTGCAGAAGTGGGAAGATTATTTGCATTACCATCATCCATTGTCATATCATCGCTCGTCATATCATCTTCTTCTGGTTCAGAATTCATGACATCAACTTCTATGATAGCCATGAATGCAACTGGGAAGGTTCTGTGAGAAGGAAGGGTTTCCTTGGAATTCTTTGGCTTGAAATATATCTCTCGGTGTACCAAGGGACCATCTCCTTTTTTCTCCTGGGTGAAGGGAGATGAATAGTAAGAATATGCCCTGGAATTGTGGAACCTCTGGCCATTATGCCCCAATGTGTTTACTATGTCTGGACAAAAATGCTGCCACAAGTTATTAAGAATTTTAATTGGCTGGAGACAATGTTTGAAATGAAAATTGGGGAGGGATAATATAACCCTCTGCAAATTATGGTTTAATGTGTATTAATGGAATATCTCCTCGAGCCTTTCGCTGATCAATGATAAGCTCCATGGTTCGTGCGAAATGAGTTTTCACCATCACATCTCACTAATTGCATAATTAGGAAAAAGTGTGAAGGTGGCGGTGACGACAAAGAGAGATTAAGAATTAGAAATTTCTTAAAAGCGCCAACCCACCGGTGCACAAAAAAGAATGTTGTAATGTCTTTGAAATGAATACTTGGAAAGTATAACATACTTGTGCACAAATCTTAGTTTAATTCATAGTAATGACAAATCTTCTCCGGATTTCTGAACATTAATGACAATGTTAACGGTTCCTGCAGGATGACTACTACCATTAAAGCTTAATTATTTCACATCTGGAAACAAGTACGAAGGCAGCGACAATGGCGAAACTGATTCCAAGAAATACCTAAGTATGGAAAGCGGATGGTTGGGTTACAAAATAAAAATGACAGAAGATATACCCAGGAGACGTGATGTCTGATGGTCATATTGCATCTCAGAGACAGATATCGGTCGTCAATTTGTATGTCACGGAATTTCTAAAAGGACCAACCAAACAGAAAGCGAAAGTATACGAGTCTATATTGATAATGTTCTTAGACATCATATTTAAAAACAAAATAAAAATAAAAACATCATATTTAAAAATTATATTTACATATATATATATATATATATATATATATATATATAATTACCCCCTGGAAACTCTTTCTTTTTTTTAAACATTAAAATATTGTAGAGTGTTAATGAAAACTTCAAATTTGTAAACCGTGGAATTCCAGGTGCCATTCGCAGGCGACGAAACAAAGGAAACACAATGTTAAAGCTGCCTATGCAGGAATCTGTGCTTCAAAGAAGAAAAGAAGAGAGAAAAGAGAAACTAGAAATTTTCGGAAAAAAATGAGTAATACACACTAAATATCTACTTAGCCACTCTTTGGATCGTGAGTTCTCAAACTGGCGAGCTCTAAATTGGGTATCCATTGTTCCCTGGCCTACAAATAACATTCATAATTCCTCGATATACAAATTGGCCATCGGACCTACAGGGTGGCTCGCTCAAGATTGCACTACTTTTGTTTCTTTTCATAAAAACAATACTCGCAGTTCCGCGATATACAAATTGGCAAATGGACTCCAGGGCTAGAGGCCACGAACGTTTCGTACAAAATTGCATTTCTATTGTTCCATGTCATTCAAACAATAGTCGGAGTTTCACTATATACAAATTCACAGATGGATTGTAGGGCTGGCGGGCCCAACCTTGTGAGTGTTTATGGGTGGAAATCCCTATGAACTATGTAACACTACCAATGGAATCATAGGTTGGTCGGCTCAAAAGTGGGGCTTCTTTGTTCCCTGCCCTACAAATAGTACCTAGAATTCCCCGATATACAAATTGACAAGACCATTTGCGGACTGTTTCAATTTTAAGGGCCTCATGTTAATGTAATAGCACAATTGGAATTCAACTTGTGAATCCCTAAGTATGAACTCTTACAATTTATGGACACGAGGTTCTTATAGAGTTTGTATGGATCCTGTATTTCATACTTGACCACTTTTTCGATTGCGGGTTATCGGTCTGGCGGGCTCAAAGTTGGGCCTCTATTGATATGTATCCTACAAATAGCACACATAGTTCCACGATATACAAATTGACTATTGAAGTTGTGGACTAGGTCGCTCAACATTACAATTCTATTGTTCCTTGTCTTCTAAACAGGATTCAGAGGAAACGAGTAGTACATAGTGAAAATGTGCTTCTCAAAACTATGGACATGAGATTTTATAGAGCATGTACAGATCCCTCATTCCATACTTAGCCACTATTTGGATGGCAGGTTCTCGGGCTGGCGGGTTCAAAATTGGCCCTCTGTTGTTTTGTGCCCTACAAATAGCACCCACATTTCTATGATATACAAGTTGACAAGCAGACTTGCCATCTATTTGAATTTTAAGGGACTTGTATTCATGTCATAGCACAATTGGACTTAGGCCAGTTTATATTTGTTTATTACAATATCTAACGGGGAAGCGGTCGATTGGCCTAGTGATATAAAAGTAAGTGAAATCTGAAGTCGTGAATCCATCATCTTCCACACCTACAAGTTTTCTGAAAAATGAGTAATACATACTAAGTATGTACTCTTATAAACTATGGACATGAAATTTTTATAGATCATGTACGGATCCGCCATTCCATATTTAGCCACTTTTTTGGATCGGGGGCTCTCAGGCTGGCGAGCTGAAAATTGGGCCTCTATTGTTTCGCGCTCTACAAATAGCACCCACAATTACGCAATATACAAATTAACAAGCGGACCTACGGGCTGCCTGGCTCAACATTACAATTTCATTGTTCCATGTTCTCCAAATAACACTCAGAGTTTTGCGATATACAGATTGATAGATGGACTCAAGGGCTGACATGTTCAATTTTTCCATTGTTTACGGATGGCAATCCCTATCAACTATCTAACATATCTAAAAACATTATTTTGAACACTAAATTATTAATATTACATATTGATATTGCAGAATTTAATTAGACGGCAAAGTTTGTACAAGCTGGTCAGGCAAGTGATATAAACGTTTTCCAACAAATGAGCAATACATAGTAAACATGTAATTTTATAAAGTATGGACATGATATTTTATAGAGCACATGCGGATCCCTCATTCCATACTTAGGCACTTTTTGGATCACAAGTTCTCGGCCTCGCAGGCTGAAAATTGAACCTATATTGTTTTGTGTCCTACAAATAGCACCCAGACTTCCGCGATACACAAATTGACATGTGGACTTGCGGTTGGTTGGCTCAACATTGCACTTTTATTATCCCGTAGAGATTTTGTATTAATTCCATATTTAGTCACTTTTTTGGATTGGGGCCTCTCGGGCTGGTGAGATGAAAATTGAGCCTCTATTGTTCTGCGCTCTACAAATAGCACCCACAATTCCGTGATATACAAATTTACAACTAGACCTGCAGGCTGGCTGGTCAACATTGCACTTTCATTGTTCTATGTGCTCCAAATAGCACTCGGAGTTCCGCGATATAGAGATTGACAGATGGACTCTAGGTAAGTTATTAATATTAAATATTGATAGTGCAGAATTTAATTAGACGAGAAAGTTTGTACAATTTGGTCGGGCAAGTGATATAAAAGTATTCCGACAAATGAGCAATACATAGTAAACATTTACTTTAATAAAGTATGGACATGAGATTTTATAGAGCATATGTGGATCCCTCATTCCATACTTAGGAACTTTTTGGATCGTGGGTCCTCGGCCTGGCGGGATGAAAATTGAGCCTTTTTTATTCCGTGTCCTACAAATAGCACCCAGACTTCCGCGATATACAAATTGACATGCGGACTTGCGGGCTGCTTCACTCAACATGAGATTTTATAGAGCATATGCAGATCCCTTATTCCATACTTAGGCACTTTTTGGATCGGGTTTCTTGGCCTAGCGAGCTGAAAATTGAACCTCTATTGTTCTATGTCCTACAAATAGCACCTAGAATTTCACGATATACAAATTGAAAGGCAGACTTGTGGGCTGGTTGGCTCAACATTGCAATTTTATTGTCCTGTAGTGATTCCATATTAATTCCGTATTTAGTCATTTTTTTGGATCGGGGACTCTCGGACTGGCGGGCTGAAAATTGGGCCTCTATTGTTCCGTGCTCTACAAATAGCACCCACAATTCTGCGATATACAAATTGACAACCGGACCTGTGGGATGGCTAGTCAACATTGCACTTTCATTGTTCTGTGTCCTCCAAATAACACTCGGAGTTCCGTGATATACAGATTGGAAGATGGACTCGAGGTAAATTATTAATATTAAATATTGATATTGCAGAATTTAATTAGACAAGAAAGTTTGTACAATCTAGCCAGGCGAGTGATATAAAAGTATTCAGACAAACGAGCAATACATAGTAAACATGTACTTTTATAAAGTATGGACATGAGATTTTATAGAGCATATGTGGATCCCTCATTCCATACTCAGGAACTTTTTGGATCGTGGGTTCTCGGCCTGACCGGATTAAAATTGAGTCTTTTTTGTTCCGTGTCCTATAAATAGTACCCATACTTCCGCGATATACAAATTGAGAGGTGGACTTGTGGGCTCTTTGACTCAACATTGCACTTTTATTGTTCCATGTCCTCCAAACAACACTCGGAGTTCCGCAAAATATAAATCGATAGGACTCCACGACTAGCGGGTTCAAGATTGCAATTGTTTAGGGATGGTCATCCTATCTAACTTTATCTAAAAACATTATTTTCAAATATTAAATTATTAATATTAAATACTGATATTGTATAAGTGAATTACATTAAATTATTAAAGGATGTTAAATCGCTTATTTTTAAAAAGATGAAGGAAACAAAAGAAAGTTTTTTTTTAATTCTATCACCACAAGCATAAGAAGGACTAATTTCAATTTTAAGGGCCTCTTGTTCATATGATAGCACAATTTCACTCCGCACACTATATATTCGTTAATTTCAAATTATTCAAGGACATTAATTTTACCAAGTTCATCGAATAAGCAAAAATGTCAAAACAACGACCAATTTGAATGTTAAGGGCCTCTTGTTGATATGATAGCACAATTGCACTTCGCACACTATATATTCGTTAATTTCAAATTATTCCAGAACAATAATTTTACCAAGTTCATTGATCAAGGAAATATGCTAAAACAAACCATATAATACTTTTGCGTGACAGCGCCATAGAAACTACTAGGCGGATCTCCGGGCTAGCTAGCTAAAAAATTCAATTATTTTGTTCTGTGTCCTCCAAAGAACAGTTGGATTTCCATGGTATACAAATTGACAGTCAAAACGCATAACCAAGAACCAACCAAACTTCAAACAGGCCGCAAGAAAGTTCCCAGAAGGTTCGATAGAGTAGAACCCATCAACCTTTGCACCAAACAATTTGATATACAAAGAAAAGACGTCGTCACATTTGTTTTCTCTTGCATCTGGTATATGTTGCCAGTAGAAAATAACCGGGGCTATGGGATATATGGGGTTTCTTTCCATGCTAATCTTATGCGCGTTCAATCCCATCTAGCCAAGTCCAATGAACATTCATCTGGATGTTGAACAAATATTACAGAGACACATGAGGTATTTTCCTTTCCTGCCAAAGTTTGATATATAATTTTTTTCCCCTTCTTCATCCCATATGCAAAATTGCATTGTCCTCATTTAAGGTGAATTTTCTATGTATCCAAAAATCCCACAGCATGTACACACTGCTTGCCTTTTTCTATAAATAAGTTTCATACGACAACTCTGCCAACTTAGGAAGCACATTTTGTAACAGAGGCTGATTAACCGTACAATGCACGGTTGTGTTACCCACATTTTGGATAAAAACATTGATGCAATGTCCATATATATATGGAAATTTTTCACCGCATCACAGACAATCAATCGTATCATCACTTATCAAAGCAGAGGCAGAAGCAGCGGAGTTGCATTTTTCACATCTAGGTTAAAAGAGGGTCGAGTACACATTGGCTGCAACTAAAACACCTTCAACTTGGGAACGTGAGCATAGAAACTAATACATTGAACAATATAATACACAACTGCACCCACCCCCTCCCCCTAAAAAAAAATAAAATTAAACAGGCGTAGAAATTTGTGAAAGGTTATTTATATAAGCAAAGTGAGGATGATTTTGTGGATGTATACACACAACAATTGTAGAGCTAGCTAGTTTCTTCATATCCTCTACTATATCCACTCGCAACTTTGTTACAAACGTTGTCTGGGTTGTCCAAAAGATCCTTTCTCTAACATCCCTCTTCTTTGTTATATTTTTAAACAACATAAGTGGAATCTTCCCTTTATGTAATTGATGTTCCATTGATGAAAACAAATCTGAATACGTATCAAACAATTGTAGATGCAACATGGAACAGTGCAATATTTGTGTAACTTATCCGAGATACATGCACATGCAAAAGTAAAGGACAAAACTGAATATGAAAAGCGGTACCATTGCCTTGTTGTTGTCTAACTCTCCATCTTTTATATGGAGAATGTGTTGCGAGCCAAATTTCCCCGCTAGTGTGACAATTGCCCCAATCCTTTCGATTGGGTAAATATCAATGCTTTGTGTAAGTTGGTTGATAGTCGAATCTAGGATGAAACGATATTCTGAACAAACAACGAGAATTTTTTCCACAATGTTTGTTTCGTTCAACGAAATAATTCGATCGCAATCACCACAGTCATATACTGTTTTGGGCAATATATTAAAATTTGTAATGGATATCCCATTACACGGCAATATCTTTTATGCATGTTTCTGGACAAGTTGTGGAGGAACAGTCAGTGTCACTGTCATCATGGCCTCCTTGTCTGTCATGTCAGCACACATAATGGATCTACTTTTGTTTGCCTTGTCCAAGTAGGTTCTATAGACAACCATTATGTCCTCGACAAACACTTGTCCAGATCGGTGGTTGTTCAAGCCCTCTATTGACAGTACTTTGGATGTCACAACTTTAGACCTGATGACATTTTTTGAACAGGAAATCTAAAATGAATGTTAGTGCGCATTTTTTTTTTTTTGTGATATTGTTCTTTCACTGGCATAAATCTACAAGTACACACATAAATTTGATGAACTATGGAGACAGAGTTTCGCAACCACACCTCTTAGTCTACTGAACATGCAATGTGTTCAACATATCGCTTGTACTTGTTGATACTTCTTATGAGCTGCAAACCATGTATTGCAGATGACATCAACATATCCACCATGCCATAGATGAATATATACCACATGATATTTTTTTAGTAAACATAGTATGAGCAGAGCATATGCATATTTACCTTTGACCTTGTCGGTCTGCTGATGTCTGGGATGACTGACTGCTCATGCCCATGTCACTAGTCCAACTTTTTCTGATGTAAGCATGTGCAGATGAACATCAGGACTAAACAAGCATATGCATTGTATATTGTGCATCAGAAGGACTAAATAACCATAAAACTGTATGAATTTGATTTTTTTAACTGGAGAAATGTTTAACAGTAAACATGGCATGAGCATGGGGCACCGTGGATAATCTATATATCGCGGACCCCCGGAAGCTAGGGGAGCAATCTTCAACCTGCCAGCCTGGCACCCGCAATCGAGAAAGTGGGTAACTATGGAATAAGGTAAAAGCATGACCATAGATGTGAATCCGTTGGTCCACCAACCGACGCACGAAGGAATTTTCGGAAAGCACACTAAGGAGATGAATTAGAAAACAAAAGGGATAATAAAATTGGAAAAAGTACAAATAGGGAGGGCAGAAAGGCCCATTACTACCAAGTCATTGTTTTCAAGTATAATATTATATGCCCCCACCCAATTTGTATATTTAATTTATCATCACACTTGGTATACCTTTTAGAAGATTGTACCACAGAACCCTCTACTGTTGCACAGAACAATTCATCCCTCTATCAAAGCAACCTATTTTTTCCAAGGAAACAACGTTGAATATGAAATGCACATGAAGGAAAGTTAGTATGAAGACAAACATCTAAAAGAAAAAGAAACATGTCTATTTAGTCGCTAAAGAGTCCATCGTCATGTCCAGCCATTCTGTTTTTTTAAATGTACCAATGCAGCGAAAACACAACGGACATGAACTAGCTTAGTATGCAGGAAGGCATGTATTGAAGATAACTTATAATGAAGACGGACATGTAAACGAAAGAGAAAGAGGGTTATTTACCCGTGAAAGAGCCCATCATCATCTCCACCTATTCTATTTGTTTAAATGTAGCAATGCAGCGAAAACACAACGAGCGAAGCAGGTTAGTATGCAGGAAGGCATGTAACAAAGACAACTTACCATGTAGGAAGGCACACAACATGTACATATAATAAACAAGTTGAACACATCCACAGACCATAAATGAAATACAAAACAACACAATATGAAACAATAGTACAAGCATGCACCTTTCTATATCTTCTTCAACCGATGCAGTGGAGACTCCCTCATTTTTTCCAGCTATTCTGTTTGTTTGAATGTGGGAATGCACAAAATACAATGAACATCAATGGAAGCTGGTATTCACTGGAGAACAAGCAATATGTACATACACTAAAACAGACTCAACGAATAGTCTAGAAAGGCAGAAACATAAACCTTTTCACTTCTCTATCCATGGCTGTAAACATGTAATTTTTTTTCCTTGCCCAAAATATATTACAAGGCACAAAATATCACACAATTGCATGATTGTAGCTAAAGGATTTCTAGTTTTCCATGGAAATTTATCTAGATATGCTTCCACCGATGGAAATACTTGTTATTTATCCTCTACACAGATTGTTGTTCCAACGATACAAGTTTTCGATTTTCCATGGCAAACCACCCAAACATGCTTCCACACATCCAAATATAATCTTGCAGAAACTTTGTTGCACATATCATATCTCAAGCACAACACAAATTGTATCGTGCGCACACTAGTCTATGTAGAGGAGAAAGAACATGTAATGTCATATCGACACATCTGACCATACATGGTTTATAAATGTAGCCTACATACATATGCTTTATTCCAACAAAAAAAAAATGGATATTGCAATTGCACATGTAATCCTCGAACAATTTTGAATGCAACTATTTTCTTTCATGCCAGCAGTGAAGCACCAATGACATCTCACAGAATAATAGATATCGGCCTTGGCAGACAGGGAAAATAACACAACTGCATGTTGACTCCTGGGTGCATGGGATGAACACCGTAAAGCACCCCAAAAAACAATAATAATCCAAAAAAAAAGAAAAAAGAAAAGATCCAACCACCGTCGCTAGACCCCAAACCTGCAAGGCCAAATCAAACAAAAGAAAATAGTAAGCACCAAACTAGTGAGAAAGCACGAACAGGCCGAACTGCACCCCCAGGGCCCCAAAGCGCAAACCTGAGCCAAACAAACAGAACTAGCAACCCATGAACCAATGGACTAGCAAGAACCACCGATCCAGTAAACAACATATGTATTTCCAACGATTACGAAACTGTAACCTAAGCACAGAAGGAACCAAAAACATACGAGGAGCGTGTGACTACAAATAAACAAACATTCTTACTTGCAAACTACAAACAACAACAAACAAGGAATACAAAATGAAACTATGGCATCAAAACTTACTCTGAAACGATGAAATGTAGAAGCACAGGTCGAATCGTGAGCAAAACAACAACAAGCAACAACCGAGAAACCAACGAAGAAGAAACACTCACCAAACCAGTAAACAATGTATGTAGTTTCAACGATTACGAAATTGCATTGCAAAGGCAAAACAAGGATGAAACATACAATGGCTATTGAACTGGTGGTGGACAAAGAAGACTGTGCAAATTCACTATAACTGTATAGAAAATTTCGAGGAAAAATGTACTCCGAGAAGCGTATTTACATAAACATTTAAGGCTGTCAGGCTGTCTAAGGACCTCGCGGTATGCAAACATTTAAGCTGTCAAGGTTGTTGGAGGACGTAGCGTCATCTAAACATTTAAGTTGTCAGGCCTATTGAGGCATCTCGGAATAAGTGTCAATACATTTCAACAAAAATATATCCGACAAAGACGCTATAAACTTTGGAATTCTCAATCACTATAAATCTTGGATATCAAAACATTTCAATATGCTTAGTACATATCAAAACTTACGGATATATTCAACTAGAAGAAAATGTTATTACAAACATTTGAACTAATGTTAGCATTAATCCACCTTCAAGCAATAGCAATATAGAGGAAAAATATATGATTAGAGAAAAGGTTTGGATATGTTGCCATATAAAACATTGGGAATAGCGAAGCCGGCAATAAGACCTCCAATCTCTTATCCAATCAAATCAATACATATATGGTACTTTTTATTATATAAAAATATATGTTTTTAATTCCATAGCTCCAACAATAGGTATGGTGCAAATATCAAAGGGGAAACTAATATGTAGTCAATTAATTATCGATCGCTATAGGCACGGACTAATAAGATTATAAAACTTAATATTATGAATATTATTAAATAATTCTTATTTTATATTGTAGTAGTGAAATCTTATAAAACTTTATTCTAATATGAGTTTTGCCTTAATTTTTTAATATATATATATTTTTTTTAAATAAACTAAGAATACATGTACATCCACTCAATTAATTTTATGAGGGAAATGAGTTTTGCCCTAATTTTTTAATATAATATAATTTACTAATAATCTAAAAATATAATATAATTTGTTTTTAAATAAGCTACGAGTACATGTACATCCACTCTATGTAACTTTATTTGGGAAATGACTACATATAATTTTTGGAAATATGGTATGGAATATTTTTGGAAATGACTACTTTGTCTATAAATATTTTCAGAAATAAGAGAAGATCACTATTTTCTTTTGGAAATAACTTTAAAGTATAAGTATTCATGGCATTTATTTTTGTTTATAATTTTTCAAGGGTGTTGGTTAAAAGTATAATTTTTTTTTTTTGGTTGAAATTCATCTATTTAAATTTGGATAAAATAGCTATTTTCTATTGTTTAAATTGTATTTTCAAATACATAAATGGATTCACCTTGCTGAAAAACCCCTAAAACACTTGAATATTTAAACTTAACTATTCAAATCTATAGATCCAACTATTCCTCTAGATTTAAGACAAAATCAAACTAAAAAAATCACCTAAAAACTATCAAAAAAAAATTATACTACTACGCTATTTTTCAAATAGAGATATGCATTTTTGAATATCTTGTATTGAATTTAAGTTTTTTGGGAAACAAAAATTCTGTATTTAATTTAGTTTCAAATTTTCCATTGTGTGATTTAATGCAAGTCAACGCATTCAATAGTTTTTCGTAAACACAAATTCTGTAACCCTAAATGCCAAATTAACCGGTAACGAGTGGGTCGCTACAACAACAATCAGCTTTTTTCTTATGACTCGATCAAATAATGCATTGAGGAAGGGGAAAATATAGGCGTTGTTTTTCAAAGATTTCTACGTACCTAAGCGATCAAAAAGCCCCACAAAATCGCCGGCAGCTTCCGTAGTGAAATCAGTGAAAAGATTTCTTTCTTGTCACTCCATCTGTTAAAATCTGATCGGAGTCAAACTGGAAGCACGAATAACAACGATAATGGAGAAAGAAACCGAAAAGCGGTGGGTGTGAACAAGTCCATGAATGTACAGTAATGCGGATGAGCATTGGAAAATACTGTTACAAATACGAACATCTCATGCGATAAAAGTAAAAGTAGGACAGCACAACTGTCTGTAAATCGCGAACATTATGCACCCAACTGTAGAGTTATCAATGGTGCAATGGCCAATCATGGCCACTGAGGCTATAATTTAGGCATGTGCAATGAAAACGTAATTGTCTTGTACAAAATCTCTGCTCAGATCTCAAGATGCAACGCTGAATAACAAAGCATCTGGTTCTATCGATAATCAGTTGCGCGCAGCTTCCAACATAGTGTAAATTGCCTCTTTCCAGCTTGGTGTTTTTTGTGCCCTAAAATTTCATAAATTGTAAGTTTTTGAAATGGATGGCTTCCAAATGGTCCTTTTGTTCTTTGCAATATATCATGAATCTTCTAAATGTACGATGCTTTATAAAATTGTGCCGTGACCATAGTTGCATTTTGCTCCTGATAGTTTGTGGTTTTCAAAATGAATGCTTACCAAAAGGACCATCCATTGTGAACATGAAAAATGTATAGTTTATGATACATCAAACCAACAAGACTATGTAGTGCTTGAGGTCCCATTCAAGTCTCCAACCAAAGTCTTATTAAAGGTCCCAATCAAACACAGACCTTTGGTGCACCAAAATATATTGTTTGTTTTCATGTATTCTTGGTAAAGTTATTAGTTCCCCTAGAAATGCACATGCAAATCCTCTACCTAGTTCTAGATTTCAATTCCAATACCTTAATACCTTTTTAGATGATGAAAGATTCTCTTGTCTTAGTAATAGGTAAAGGTAATAGAATGGACATATTGTAGAGAATGTTGCATCGTGGTATGTGATAGTATAGACATATTGTAGAGAATGTTGCATCATAGTATGTTTGTTACCTAGTTCTAGATTTCAATTCCAGTACCTTAATACCTTTTTAGTTGATAAAAGATGCTCTTGTCTTAGTAATAGGTAAAGGTGATAGAATAGACATATTGTAGAGAATGTTGCATCATGGTATGTGATAGTATAGACATATTGTAGAGGATGTTGCATCATAGTGTGTTTGTTGTAGTTATAGAAGGAGGGATCAATCTGAGTAGAGGCTCAAGAGGTGTGCTTGTTGTGCTTATGTATAAGGAGGGATCATTCTAATGAGTAGAGGTTCAAGAGGTGTGCTTGTTGTGCTTATGTATAAGGAGGGATCATTCTAAGTAGAAGGTCCTTGTGTCTTGAACTAGTGATTTTGTCTTTGATCGATTGATTTTTGGTTAAAAAATAATTTAAACATTTATTTTATTATTTTTTATAACCTAGAATCTAGACTAACAAAGTTTGAATATCATATTCAAAAGTGTGAATGTTGGATTCTCAAAGTATGAATATTAGGCTCCCTAAGTGTTTGAAAATGTGAACATCAAACTCCAAAGGTGTGAATATCATATCCAAAAGTGTGAATATAGAGTTATTGAAGTTCTCAAGAGTGTGCATAACGAATAAAAAAATGTGAATACTCAAGACAAAACATGTGTTAAAGTGTTTTGAAAGTGTTCAGATCCAAAAGTTGTTATATTTGATTCCAATAATGTCAATGTCATTTTCCAATATCATGAATGTAAACATACATTAGTTACTAGTTAATATTAAATATAAACAAAATAAAAATAAACCTAATGCACTAAAAAATAATATATTTCCATTAAAATATTAATTACTATTTAATATTAAATATAAACAAAATAAAAATAAGCTTAATGCACTAAAAAGTAATACATTTCCATTAAACTATTTGAAATAGAGTACGACAATGATGGTTGTCAACAAGGCCAAAATGTGAACACATAAATCCATACATATAGAATAAGGACATCCATACATATAGAATAAGGACTATGAGTTAGTCCTTCCTACTAATTTTTTCATCCTATTTACAAACACTATAATTAGATTATTAGGCTATTGATGACTAATCTTGTAGTTCTTATAGGGAAATAAGCTTAGATGACTAATTTATATATTCAGTGTGTGATCCACAATGAGAAAATAAGCCTCTATGATTTTAAAGTTCTTCTTTATTGTTATAAGGGATGTAAATCCAAAGACAATGATTTTTGTTGTCACTTACATAATTGAAAGAAAATCTCTCAACCATTTTCATATAGTTTTTCTATTTCATCAATACATATTGAACCTCAATATTGTGAGTCTTATTATAAAGTCTTTTATATAGTGACATTTGAGGAAGGGTGGTGTCTCAAATAAAAATGACTTGGAAGGATAATTACTTCACAAAATGCAATAATTTTGAATTGAAATGATTCCTCAAAAATTGATGAGGTAATGTTCCCTAAAGTGGGTTTCTAATCAAAACCATGTCTTCTTCATAAGAAAAGAGTATCGAAGAATGCATTTGACCTACTATATTACGAAAGTTAATGAGATATTGTATATGATCTTTAGTGTGATATGTTTGTTGGCTCTTTCCATTTGGTTGATAACACTTTTGAAATATCCATGCAATCCATTGTTGGTATCCATTGGTCAAACATGTTATTGAAGGTGAAGTTTATATTACAAGCATATTATGGTTATTATCATTATCAATCCATGTAAAACATATAAATTTAATGATACAACAACCAATTAACTTAGTTTTTACTTTGTTAAAATCTTCACTCTTCTATGTGAAGGAAAATTCAAATACCAAAAAATAAAATTGAACATGGTAATAGTTTTTTTGGTTTTACAATTTGAACCTTATGCTAGATACATTTGCTATTCTTGAAAGCTATTGAATTTGGTATTTTTGAGCTCCTCTCATTATAGTTGGTTTCTTGTACGGTGGTGCATGATAATGCTTCAAACTATTCCTCATGAAGAAAGAAAAAAATGTTTTAGATCTCTAGAATTGTAACATACCCAGCCACCCACAAGCTGGGGTACGCTACCTTCAAGCCCACCCTTGAAATTCTTTCTCTTACCGATACCTTTTTAAAATTTAAGGATGCATAAAAGCAAAGAATTTAACGACATGCACAACAATAGTCAGCAAACATGCATAGTCTAAAGATTCAATTAAACGATAATTAAATATACAATGAAAATACATTCATAAACATGCAATTGATAGCATAACAGAGACCACTTATCTTTATGAAAGATGACACCAACTGGCTGCAGACCAAGGACGTTCCACCCAGCTGTAGACACTATTGTTCCAAAACTCAAAAATAGCGTCACCCCTGAGCCAGGGCTATGAATCCAAAAGGACAGTTCCAGAGTGTTACTTGGCTTCCCAAACTAGTCAACACCCAATCTCTCATAGAATTTCCATATATCACAGAAATCCATGTACCCATCTCTCTTCTACCCAGCTTGCACCACCCAAAAGAACAGACCTCCACCCTTCTCTACCATGCAGTCCCTCCGGTAGTCCTTCTCCATATTCGGGCTCCAATGCAACTCATCCAGAATCTCAATGTTGGAACTCTCAGGACTCGCAATTGCGAGAAATGTTGGACACATGCCAATGCATCTCAGACACTGGGCCTCAAGTCACAGCTGGATCACACCAGCGACCACTACATCCAACTATCTCATGGCTAATTCTTCGCTAGTTCAGCTCCCTTTCCCAAACCAGGACGCAGATGAGGATGGATCAATGAATGGGTAAGTGGGTGCATGAAAGTGCGTGATTGAAATGAATGGAAATATAGGGATTCAACGAACAATACATCAGTCAAACCCCCCACCATCAGATCAGAGGCACGTTTAAGTAACCTTGAGGGGAAATCAAGAATCTCTTGGCCTTCCCCAAGAAGCTCATGTAATCGATCCCCTCCCTTAGACAAAAAGGGTAATTAAAATAGGAAATAAACATTTAGCCCCTCAAGCCCCCTTTCTTGTGGAATCATAGTCCCCTATAACTCTAGTCCTTGTCCGTCTAGCAGCCAACTATGTATTTATTATTAATAATGATAGAAAACATTACATGTCTTGGGCACACTGGCCTTTTAATACTTGTTTGGGCACCATGGCCTCTCAACATTGTAACAATACATGATTTAAAATGGGGGTTCAAAACCCGAGGTGTTACATCCCCTCCCCCTTATTTTGGCACTATCCTCAGTGCATATACAAAATAGAGATCAAAATCTGAAATTTATTCAAAAAGCTGTGAGTACTTTGCCCGCATGGCATCTTCATGCTCCCAGGTAGCATCTTCAGGACTGTAGTAGGTCCACTTAAGTTTTACCAACTCTATAACTCGATTCCAGAGCATTTTGACTTTTTTGTCCAATACCCGCACTGGTTGAACCTGAAAATCTCCCTCCATCTCTACTTGAATCAAATTCCAATCAATAACATGGTTAGGGTCATGTACATATTTATTTAGAAAAGATACATGAAATACATTATGCACATTCATGGAAGCAGGCAATGAAAGCATGTATGCAACTGGCCTTATTCTGTCCAATATTTCAAATGGACCACAGAATTCGGATGCCATCTCTGTACAACTACCCAATTTCAAAGATCTTTTCTTGGGCTTCACTTTCAAAGTGCACGCTCCCCTACTTTAAATTCTCTAGTTGTCTTGTTCTTGTCTGCATAGACTTTCTGTCTATCCTGAGCTTCCTTTAAATTCTGCATGATCTTAACCACCTAGTCTTCCATGTCCTTGAGCAACTCTGGCCCAAGTGCCACTCTATCAGCTAGGTTGTCCTAGCTTATTGGAGTATCACATTTCCTACCATACAAGGCTTCAAATGGGCTCATTATTAATAAATCTTGATACCCATTATTATATGCAAACTCAACTAAGTGTAAGTAATCTTTCCACTTAGATGGCTTATCCATCACATACATTCTCAACACGTCTTCAATTATTCGATTGACTCTCTTTATTTTCCCATTTGTCTGGGAATGATATGATGTGCTAAAGTTTAGATTTGTTTCAAATCATTTAAACAATCCCCTCCAGAAATTGGAGGTAAAATTTGTATCTTTGTCCAAGAGGATTGTACTAGGTATCCCATGCAACCTAGCAATTTCCTTCATGAAAATTTCTGCAATATTAGTCGTTATATGCATTGTCTTTACAGGCACAAAATGAGCAATCTTTGTTAATTTTTCAACCACCACCATGATTGAATCATGTTGTTTATTCGTTCTCAGTAATCCTATGATGAAATCCATGGTGATCACTTCCCATTTCTTCTCTGGGATTAGCAATGGCTACAGCAAACCCGCTGGGTGCCTATGCTCACCCTTCACCTTCTGACATTCCATACATCGAGCGATGTAATCAGAAACATCCTTCTTCATTCTAGGCCAAAATAACTCGCTTCATACTGTTGTAATTGTTTTTTGGTAACCAAGATGTCCAGCATAAGGAACATCATGCGTTTCCTTCAGTAACAAATTCCTCAGTTCTCCAGAACTAGGAACATAGATTCTATTTTTATGAAGGAGAAGTATGTCTTCCTTTATCTCATACTCCTTTATTTTCTATTGTACATCTCCTTGCTGTAAATTTTCCTTTACCTGTAGGTAATGCTAGTCTGTAACAAGACCATCTGAAATTATGTTCTTCAAGTCTGACTGATGCATACTGAAAGCAATAGCATGCATGATATGCACTCTTCTATTAAGTGCATCGACAACTTTATTCTCCTTTCTCTTGATATGCTTGATATCGAAGTCATATTCACTTAAAAATTCCAACCACATTGTTTGCGTGGCATTCAATGTTGGCTATTCAAAAAGATACTTCAAGCCAATGTGGTCTATCCTTAATTTCAATTTCTTCCCCATGAGATAATGCCTCCACATCCTCAAGGCGTGAACAATGGAAGCAAGTTCCAAATCATGGGTAGCATAGTTCCTCTCATGTTCTTTAAGATTTTTGGACTCATATCCAATGGCATGTCCATTTTGCGTGAGGAATCCCCCAAGTCCTTCCTTACATGTGTCTGTACATACCACAAAAATTTCATTTGGGTCAACAATATTTAACACAAGTGCACTAGTAAGTAATTCCTTCAACATATTAAAATTATTTTCACACTTGAGGGTCCATTCAAATTTGGTTCCCTTCTTTTGCAAAGAAGTGATGGGATGAGAAATCTTAGAGAACCCTACTATGAACCATTTGTAGTAGCAAGCTAATCCCATAAAATATCTTATGTCTGACACATTTCTAGGTGTTGGCCATCCTCTAATGTCTTTGATCTTATCTTGATCTACCACTATGCCCTGCTCTGAAATAATGTGTCCCAAGTTATGGATATGATTTTTATAAAAAAAAAACACTTACTCAACTTGGCATACAACTGATGTTCTCTCAGTACTTGCAACACCAGTCTTAAGTGATGTTCATGCTCCTCTTCAGACTTAAAATATATAAGTATGTCATCCAGGAATACAATGACAAACTTATCCAAATAATTCCTGAATATGTCATTCATTAAGCACATGAAGACAACTAGTGCATTGGTCAGTCTAAATGGCACCTCTACAAATTCATAATGACCACACCTGGTCCTAAAGGTTGTCTTATGAATGTCTTCTTCCTTGATTCTTACCTGATGGTATCCTTCCCTTAGGTCAATCTTTGAGAATATATTTTATCCTCTTAGCTGATCAAAGAGGTCATCAATTCGAGGTAGAGGATACATGTTCTTTATAGTGTACTTTTTCAGCTATTTGAAGTCAATACATAGCCTCAAGGTTCCATATTTCTTTTTGACAAAAAGTATTGGTGCTCCCCAAGGTGAAACACTTGGATGTATGTACCCTTTCTTCTACAATTCCTCCAATTGCATTTGTAATTCTTTTAACTATGGTGTTCTCATTTTGTAAGGTGTTTTTGACATCGGGGCAACTCCTGGTGCTAAATCAATTGAAAAATATATCTCCCTTCTTGGTGGAAATCCAGGTATTTCTTGGAATACATCTTCAAATTCCTGTAGTATCGAGAAATCTTCGAGGCTTGGCCCCTTTGTATTATCTGGCTCTTTCACATGAGATGCATACAATTGACATCCATTCCTAAAACATCTTTTTAGCTATAAGGATGAAATCTCCCTTATAGAGATGGGTCTTGGAATTTCATAGTGCTCTGTTTTCCATTTCCATCAAGACATGTAAATGTCTTGTTATGACAATCTAGGACAACATGATGCTTTTCCAACCAATCCATTCCAATCAGAATATCATAAGACCCCAATTGTATGATATTTAGATCAATACTAGTATTCACGCCATTAAGACTTGTGGAACAACTTCTTACCATATCATGGATTCTTCTTTTGGTTCCATTGGCTAACTGAACCAAACTTGTTTCTCCAAGTTTACTTTTCTCCAAATGTAATCTATCCACTATCTTAGAATCAATGTAGCAATGACTTGCTCCTGAATCAATCAAAATAGAAACAGGCTGATTTATGATCTTACCTTCCACCTCGATCATATTGGACTGATACCCTGCTTATCGATCCTCTAAAGCTACATAGATTCTTCCCATATCTTCGACTGTTGTAGCCTCTTGTATGTTTTTCACAGTCTTCACTCTGTCCTTTCTATGTGGGAAATTCTTGTACAGACGATCCTCCTTCCATCCCCAACATTGGATTGGTGGTCTTCCCCTTTTTCCCAAGGAATCTTCCTTTTTGAAATCCCCCTTAGCATATTGATCTTGATGATTTCTATTAGGCTCATTCCTATTGAAGGAAGGTTTGAATCCTTTCCTTCTCTGATCGGACTTCGCATTTTTATTATCCTTCCAAGATTTCTGCAAGGATTCTCTTCCCTAGCCTTGCTCATACATGTATTTATCCTTCCTTATGGCCCCAATCAAGGTTTTGGGTTCATCATACTTGATCTTTTCCTTATAAAATGTTCGAAGTCCACTTAGAAATATCTGTATTTTCACTTTATCAAACCAATGAACCTAACATACTTGAACAATCCCAATAACTTCTTCTCGTACTCTGCCATAGTCATGCTTCCCAACCCGAGTTCAAAGAAATCATACATTTTCTTGTCATAGAAATGCTCTGAGAGTTACTCCTTCTGGAAGTACTTCTTGAATTTCTTCCAAGTGATCCTACTCTCATTAATGTGCTCCACATTGCTTCTGTTGGTCCCACCACATTGCATCTTTCCCGTGTAAATGGTAGGTGGCAATCTTGGCTTCCAGATTTGATGAATAGTTATGCAACTGAAAATATCTCCTGATCCCAAGAAACCATGCTTCGACATCATCTTCCCTTTCTCTTTCACCGTCGAAGAAAGGTGTCTTGAGCTTCCTCAACTCTCCTTGCAAAATATTTACCTCTTGTTTCCTTCTTTGGTGTCTGATAGGAGACACCTCTAGACTTCTTACGGGATCATCCGCTACATAAAAAAATCCTTCTGAGTAAGGAGGTGAGTGGTGTCCATGAGCTCTGCTAGAACTTCTAGAATAACCAACTCTTCCATGATCATCCCTTCTTTCATGGCATGTGCCTTCTTCCTCTTTTATTGAGATTGATCCCTTCTTCGTTTGTCTCTGCATCTGATTTAAGCTCTACAACACTCGAGCATTTATCTCACTTTTTTCTCTCATCAGTCTCTCGTTGTCTTCTTTGTAGCTCTGCAATTCCATCTTCAAGCTTCTTACTCTTTCTATTAACGTCTCCTTATCTCATTTTCCCTTGTGTCCATTGGACTCTGTCTCTGCATTACCAACTCTGGTATTCTAGACTTCAACCTCCTTATCTTGACTGGAGGCTCCCTCACCTTCTTCCATTTCCTCAATACAAATTTTGAGCTAATGTGCTTAAGCCCCTTACTTCTGCAAAATGTGAAAGCAACCATTTTGTTAGAATTATGCATATGATAAACAAAATTGTCAAACCATGCTACAAGTATCTTTCTTTTTTTTTCTTCATGGAGATCATATCACCATTCTCTAAAAATAACAGTGTCCTATTATCCTTGGCCAACACAAAATCTCATCCTGTGCAAGCGCTTCCTTCAAACCACCCTCCCAGGTGACCATAGCTAGAAATCGTGGATAAATCCTTCCTTAGCACTTTTCTGTCTCAAAGACAACCAATTCGACCCTTATCCCTCCTTCCCTCAGCTCTCAATCTACATATGACCACGACCATGACCTTGTGCTTAGCGGAAAAAGCGATTGTCTAGAGCTTCGAGACTTCAAAACTTTCAGCTAGGACCGGATCAATGATCCTTGTTCTCTTTCACGATCAATGATCAAGATGAACTTCAGGACTCTGCACTTCGAGGGTCCCAAATTTCCCTGCTTGCCTCCTCTCGAAACGCTTTTAGACATAGTTCATGATCTGTCGATGGGTTTCCTCCCACAGATCAACGGTTGTGAATCGCTTCGACTCTTCGAGCTTCAGAAGTTTCAAAATTTCCTCCTACACTTTCTCCTGGAGTGCTTTCACCTGAACTCGACGATCCTTTGACGTGTGTCTTCTAGAATCAACGGTTGATACGTACTCCATCCTTTGGGATTTTTTGACCCAACACAACCTGTCACATCCTTCCACTCCGGAGTGCCCAATCTTCAGACTGGACGATCTTCTTCCATGTGGAGAAATACTACAAGTGGAGATGTGGCCCAATCAGGTGGGTGACATGTGTCACATTCTAACTGAATTTTCAATACTCCAAATGCTCAAAAAATACTGACACGTGGCACACATCCCATGTGTCCATGTCATCCCAGGTGACATCTACAAGCCACATCACTTCAAGAAATTCTGGGGTCCACATCACCTCCAGGTGACATCATGGTGCCCCATCACTTTGGCTCTTTGGGCTTCGGGACTTCAAGAGTTTCCATACTAGCACACTTCTAATTCTCCCGAACCTCGAATTTCTGAATGGGCCAATCTGTCGCCACGTGTCCTCTTGGATTGGATGACTAAGATTCACTTTGAGTCTTCACCCGGAGTCCACGGATCTGCACCACGTGTCCTCCTTAATCTGAAGGTTGAGGCTTACTTTGGGTCTTCAAACATCGAAAATATCAAATTTCAAAACTTATATGGCCCCACTGGCTTGTATCCGAAGCCTTGGATCTAGTGATGAGTGGCTCTCGACAGATCAATGGCTGAGATCCTTTTGGGTCTTCGGCTTTCAGAAATCTCAAACTTCAAACCCCTCAAAGTACACGGGATTATGTCACATGTCCTTTTGAATCAGATGGTTGAGGCTTACTTCATGTCTTCACCCGAAATCCATAGATTTACGCCATGTCTCTTCTGGATCAGGCAACCTAGATTCACCTGGGGCGATCTGGCACTTGAGATCTATTTCAGATGATCAGACGATCGGGATTTACTTTGGCTCTCTTGGCTTCGAGAGTTTCAAATCTCAATTGAAAACCTCTCGATCAGATTCCTCCAGAGTTATTGATCTGCTAACATGTACCTCTTGGTGATCGATGATTAGGATCTACTTTGGCTATATGGAATTTCAATGTTCAATCCCTAACATGTCACATCACTCACTGCATTTCAATTTGTGGGGGAACACATCGGCGTTTTGGAGTAACCTGCTTTTCGCCCTGCAATTCTCCTGATGCTAACACTTAACCCCTTGGGGAAACCATGGTTTGGATTGTGGGACCACCTTGGGAAATGATCTCCTCTGCAACTTGGTTCCCTGCAATGCCTTCTATCTGTTGATATCACTCTCCAATGGGATTCGATGGTTGTGACCATAACCCTTGCTTCCTTTTCATCGGACGACCCCTGTTCGCCTGCCCTCCGATCCAACTGTATACACTATTGTTCCAAAACTCAATAGTAGCATCACCCCTGAGCCAGGGCTATGAATCCACAAGGACAGTTCTAGAGTGTTACTTAGCTTCCCAAGCCAATCAGTACCCAAGCTCTCACAAGCTTCCCAGTTCACACAACAATCCAAGTACCCAACTCTCTTCTACCCAGCTTGCACCACCCGAGAGAATGGACCTCCACCCTTCTCTGCCACACAGTCCCTCAAGTAGTCCTTCTCCTTATTCGGACTCCAACGCAACTGGTCCAGAATATCAATGCTATAACTCTTAGGACTCACAGCTGTGAGCAATGCTGGACATAGACCAATGCATCTCAGACATGTGGGCCTCAAGTCATGGCTGGATCACACCAGTGACCACAACAACCAACTATCCCATGTCTATTTCTTTGAAAGTTTGGCTCCCTTTCCCAAGCCAAGACACGGATGAGGATGAATCAATGAATGGGTAACTGGGTGCATGAAAGTGCATGAGGCAAATGAATGGATTTACAGGGATTCAACGAAAAATACATCAGTCGAACCCCCCCATCAGATCAGAGGTGGGCTTAAGTAACCTTGTGGGGAAATCAAGAACCTCTTGGCCTTCCCCAAGAATCTCACATAACCAATCCCCTCCCTTAGACAATAAGGGTAATTAAAATAGGAAATAAACATTTATCCCCTCAAGCCCCCTCTCTTGTGGAATCATAGCCCCCTATAACTCTAGTCCTTATCCGTCTAGAAGCCAACCATGTATTTTATTATTAATAATGATAGAAAATATTACATGTTTTGGGCACACTGGCCTTTTAATACTTGTTTGGGCACCCTGGCCTCTCAACATTGTAACACTATATTGTTTAAAATGGGGGTTCAAAACCCGGGGTGTTACAAGAATATAATACATCAATAAGATGACACATTGGGTTCATTTATATCTATTTGAACGTATGAGCTTCATATCTTTGAGGTCTAAGTAAATAAAGTTAATTTTAAGTAAGGAAGTTGATTGGGGGCATTAGCTCAAAAAGTCCAAGAAAATGGATAAATACCTTGGAAGTAAGAAAGCCATTCTCATAGGAGGGAGGGAAAAAACAATTAATTAGAGAATAAGGAATTTGAAGAACCTTGGAATTATAAATACTATGTTGGGATAAAATATAAGTCACACTCTTAAGAAGGTAACATACATAACCACAACATATGATTCAATTTGTAATAATTCATCATGTAGAGGGTGGTTTAGTATCTCCATGGACAACACAAAATAAAACATGAATATAGTTCTATTTTCATCCATTAATGGAACAATATAGAGAACTTTTAAAATTATACATGGATTCACTTCAACACAAAACACCAATTAGTGGAGGTGGGTGGAGGTTTTAACAGAGGTCAATAGAACACAATTGGCTCACGATGAGAGGAAACATGTCACAAAGTGGGATTTGAAAATGGATTGGGGAGGATAACAACTGTCTTCTCAACCACTCAAGCTACACCCAATACACACACACACACACACACACATTTTCTTTGTCTTGGAGAAATATGTGAGTTTCTTGACACCATGTTTTGAAAGATAAAGTCTATCATTGTGAGAGAAAGCCTCATCAAATAAGGCATGTTATAATTCAAATGAATAATATTTATTGTGGAAAATTCATCTCCAAGTACAAATCAAATTGATAACATGATTTTTAAGCATTATATGGCTACAACCTTCTTCTTTTTTCAAAGGAAAGCATTGCATGAACCATCAATTTTCCAGAATATTAGT
This sequence comes from Picea engelmannii, assembly GCA_009831015.1. NCBI lineage: Eukaryota > Viridiplantae > Streptophyta > Pinopsida > Pinales > Pinaceae > Picea > Picea engelmannii. The sequence continues at coordinate 256,896 of ML799433.1, read as the reverse complement.
GATCTGGATTTAGGAGCAAAATGAACTGATTAACAAACTAAATACAATAAACACAAAGATATGAATAACAACAAAGATATCCAGTGAACAATATCTTCTATTGAATAAATGAAATAGGTTGAAACTGTAAAACTGCAGAACTGAAACACTTGCTCGAATGGTGGTAGCTATCTTTGAGAAGAGATGTGGTTGCTACAAGCATCCATCTGAGAAGAATGATTAGAATGAGGCTCCATAGGCATTTCTAATATTACTCATGAATTCCAAAATCCTAGACATCCAAAAACCTAAACCTAGGAGGTGAAACACCAAAAGTCATGTGGGCCCCTATGGGTAAGTTGGTACCTCAACTTCCCTCGTAAATTTTGCATATGAACTCCATTTTAGGCGTGTGATAGCTCATTGGAAAGGTATTTTAGAGAACTACCCATTACGTCATCAAACTCTAACTCCGTCTATAGTTTTACTGTGGCGAGCCAAACAAACATTGTTTAGGGATCCAAAATGGCCCTAGAAGTACAATAAGATGTGATGACATGAAAACATACAAATTAAGCCAGTTGGATTAGGTGATAGGCCACCAGTATCCACCTGGAAGATGTGTAGGGATTCATACAACCCCAAAAGTTTAGAACCCACAATTACAAATAAGTATAAGAGAACATCTTGAACTAAAAAATGATAAGATGAGCCAGTTGGAATAGGTGGGTGGCCACCAATATCCACCTGGATCAATCCTCCCCCCTTAGGAATAAATGGTCTCCATTGCGTTGAGTTCCCCCATCAGGTGAGGAAACTTTTGTTGGATTTGGCCTCGGGTGGGCCACTTTCCTTGGTGTAGGAGTTGCCCTACCTTGATAACCCAATAAAGTTGGATCCGCTGCTGGCAAGTGCCCTTGACCTCTGTGTCCACTATCTGATCAATGGATGTCTGTTCCATGCAGTCAAAGTTGAGATTTGTTGGTTTTAGTTGTTCTATGATCTCTGAGTTATCCAATAATGGTGGAAAATATATCCGAAGGAGGTCCACATTGAACACTGGGTGCAAACCAAGGAATGATGGAGTGTTGAACTCAAAAACATTGTTACCCACGACCTTGGTGATGGTGTAAGGACCATAACAAAGTGGGAGGATCTTTCGATGGTTCCCTGTAAGACGCTCCTTCTGCAAGTGTAGCCAGACCTTGTCTCCAACCTGAAATTGGTGTGGTACCATGTGTTGATCATGGCGCTACTTGTACTTAGCATTGGATTTCTGCAAAATCTCCTCGACTTGTTGGTGGATATGTTGAATCTGCTCAATGAATCTGGTGGCTTTGTCAGTCTCAGATTGAACATGGGAAGAGTTTGTCTATGTGGTTTCCAGAGGTAGTGCAACATCAATGGGACCCAAGGGTTGGAATACCAGTCCCACTTGAAATGGACTATGGCCTGTGGAGATATGGAGAGCCCTGTTGTAACTATGTTGAACATAGGAGAGAATCTCATCCCATGTACACAAATGCTTAGAGTTGTACATGCGCAGGATGTGAACAATAATTTGACTGACGAACTCTGTTTGGCCCTTTGTTTGGGGGTGGGAAGCAGTGCATTTAGTGAGCATGGTGTCCAACAGTGACTAGAGACTTGACCAAAATGTGTTGAGGAACCTACTGTCTCGATCAAAGATGATGGTATTTGGTATCCCAAAATGGACCCACACTCGTTCGAAGTAGAACTTGGCAGTATATGTCATTGTGATGTTCTTCTTGTAGGCTATGAGGATGGTAATCTTCGAAAACAAATCAATGACCATAAATACACAATCATTGCCTTTCTTGGTGGATGGAAGGCCAGACATGTAATCCATCAAGATGAATTCCCAATGCTTCTCGACGGTAGGAAGAGGGGTTTATAAGCCTTACTTCTTGATGGTTGGCTGGGCAATGGTACAGGAAATGAAAGATCTGATATACTTGTTGACGTTTTGTCAAAGTTTTGGCCAATAAATTTTTTCTGGAGAACGACCATAGTTTTCTCCACGTAAAAATGTATTGCCACTTGACTGTAGTGGGCTTCCCAAATCATCTTTGCATGCTCGCCTGCAGGAACACAGAGATGGATCAGATGGAATAACAACCTGTCATGAATGTGAAAATCAGTGATATTCACAACTGTACCCAAGAGCTAATAGGTGGTGGTGAAGTCTCGATCTTGCTGATAAATTTGGGGCCACTCAGATGCCTCATGTTCACAGGAATGGAGCACAATGGTGAGTGAAGCTATAGGAGGTCGACTAAGGAAGTCATCAAAATGATTTGTGATTCATGTCTTATACTTGATGTTGAGATGGAACTGCTGCAGGTAGGTGGACCACTTCTAATGGTGGTCGTTCTACAAATTCCCGTGTTTCTATATGAACTATAGAGGATTTTGATCAGTTTGGATGATCGTCTCCTTTCCCACAATGTAATGTTTCCATTGACGACATGCTTGTACATTGGAATACATTTCCTTGTCATGGGTGGGGTATTTCTGGACAATATCCGAGAGTGTCTGACTATGGTATGCCACAGAATGACCATGTTGAGTGAGAAATACACCTACAACATAGCCAGATGCATCAGTCTCAACTTCGAAGGGTTGTTGTAGATCATAAAGGGAGAGTACTAGAGTTGATCACAAGCGATACTTCATATCATCAAATGATTGTTGGTGTTCCTTCCCCCACACGAACTTTTCCCTACCACCACCCTTGGTCACGTGGTTGAGGGCCCATGCAATATGTAAGAATCCCAACATGAACCGTCAGTAGAAATTGGCCAATCCCAAGAAGCTCTGAAGCTCGGCTAGTGTGGTCAGTGTTGGAAAATCATAGATGACTTGGATATTAGAGGGATCAACATGTACCCCATGCTCATCAACAATGTAGCCCAAGTATTGGACCCTGTTCATGCCAAAGGAACATTTTTCCAAGTTGGCATATAGCTTGTGCTACCACATAGTGCTCAAAACCTGTTGAATATGCCGCATGTGCTATGCCCAAGTTCTATTGAAGATGAAGATGTCGTCCGAATATACCACCACAAAAGAGTTGATGAAGGGTCTCAATAGATCATCCATCAACCTCATGAAAGTGGTTGGTGAATTTGTTAGGCGAAAGGGCATGACCAACCATTCATGTAGACCTTGTTTAGATTTGAAAGTTGTCTTCCAGACATCAATTGGTTCGATGGGAACCTGGTGGTAGACAGACTTTAGGTCAATCTTGCTAAATAACTTTTGCCCCTTGAGTTGGTCAAGAAGGTCATCAATATTGGGAATTGGGTACCATTTTCTAACTCTGATTTTGTTTAATTCTTTGTAATTAATGCAGATTCACTAGGTCTTGTCCTTCTTCTGCACCACTACAATCAGGCTTCCGTAAGGGGAGGAGTTGGGTCTAATGTGCCCCTTTTGAAGAATCTCTTGGATCTAACTCTTGGTTTCATCATTTTCCTTCAGTGAGTGATGATAGACTGGTCCATTAGGTAGAGGTGCACCGGGGGTTAGATCAATTTATGCTTGACTTAGAAGTGAGTCGGTACCCTGGTGGGTGAGGAGAAGATGTCTTTGTACTCTTCCACGATCCCGTCCGCTTTATTCTACTACAAACAGAGGCTCCATGTAGAGGCCACGGATGTGGTGATGAACTTCTACTTACTATGAGCATGGATCACAAACACCTTACTGTGAAATGACCTTATTGCATTGCTTAGCAAATATTAAAGAAATAACGATAGGAGGTGCTACCTCTGGTATCCTACATAATTGTCTACCCAAAGTAATAATAACACTGTGTGGTATAGACTCATACACAACATGAAGCTTCCACAAATATGGTTGTCCTAAAATAACATCACAAACTTCAAGGGGAGCAATATCACACAATACCTCATTGATTCGAAAAGATTTTTTAACGACAATGGTTGAGTTATTTTGCATGAGTTATTTTACCATTTAGGAAATTGATGAAAGAGGAAGAATTAATGAAGAAACATGGAAGCCATAAATCAATATATAGATATGGAAATAATCATGAAGAAACAACAAACCATAAACAACAAAGTTGATAACGGAGTTCGACAATCTCGCCTACGTCTTCGGTCCTTTGTCTTAGTGGGTGAGGCTTTCTTATTTTTGTTCAAAGATTCAAAAGTACATCAGAACAATTCCAAATGGATTACAAACTGATCTAGTCATGTTCTACCAGATCTCAAGAACCCATCAAAACTGACGGCACTGAAAACGGATGAACAAAACTCCCAGAAATGGCCCACACTCCTCAATGGATCATTCTCATCATAAACTCAAAGTATTAAAAACAGTATTTTGAAATGCTCAGAATGCCAAATAGATGGCTCCAATGGCTTCAAAATTTTCAAAAACCCCTAGCAGGGCTCTTCCTGCACCTGATTGGCCAAAAATTGAAGAAATTACACTCCTAGGAGTTTTCCCTAATAACTTGTAGTTCTATGTTATACAAAATGCACCTAGAGGCCTCTAAACCTAGCTATGTGTGTTCTCATTTAAAAAACCTGGCACCACAACGTTTCTGCAACTCAGGTGATTTTTTCGCATCATTAAGGTGCTGACACCCTTATCCTAGCAGAGGACAAGGTCGTATGGCCCATGTGGCCAGGTGTTGGGCTAACTACCCACACCCGCCGGCTAGCCCCCTTCGTTTCTGGGCCCTGGTCATATGCGTCGACCATATGCCCGTGCCCCATACCTCCACACGCTCTGTACTCTATCTGGATCCTGGTCATGGCCCCTAGTTACATGCTTTGGTTGACGGGCTAGCCCGACTGATCGAGCGCTAACCCCATTGTGCACGCTACCCGTATATCGCCTGAGTCATATGGTGGAGGTTACGTGGTATACGCCGGAGCTATGGGCTGGCTGGAGTGAAGTGCATCACACACCGATACACAAGAGGTATGGTCATATAACTATATTCGTATGGTGTGAGAGTGCCAGAGGCTGGGGCTAGATCCCAACCCTTTGTTCCACCGAACTTACAACGATTCAACTTTAAATAGAACATTCACCCCCTGGTTTACAAGGAACACCGAGGGCGAGCTAGTAGCCCAGCCCTACCAAGTCACTTTCTCGGACCTGAGGCCACGAGTTCAACTCCCCGGGAAACCATAAACTTTGTCAACCATCAACCAATGAATGGGTGCCACGTGGAAGCCCATGACTTGCCCACGTGGCACCTTTACATTCACTAAATAATTTCCATGTGTCAAACTCAGATTTGTCCACCTATACCTGCCCAGTCAGTGCCACTGTAACATCCATGTCTGCACCTGTCCACGTAAGCTCCAACTCACTACCACATCACTTGTACGGCCGTACGACCTGTACAGTCAACATTTTTTTTGCGTGTTTGACAGAACGAATAGATCGTGATATCTTTCGCATATGAAATCCGTTTGAGCCCGTTCAAGTTGCATTGGGTTCGTATCAATGAGGCCTACAAACATGTCCTTTTTGAAGAGATTTTGAGCACTTTGATTTTTAGGCCTACCTGGACCCATTTTGGTTCCTGGATCCATTATGGATCACTCATGTTCGAAGGGATTGACTCCATAGGGAAGATGACACTGTTGGCTAACACGATGATCTCTTCCTTGGAAAATCCAACCGATAGTGTAGGGTTGTGGGTGTAGTGTCATTGGTAGGTTCAACCTCTTAACGACCTATGCTGAGATCAAGTTCTTCTGACTGTCGCTATCGAAAATAAAATGAAGTGGATCCCCCTTTACCCACATTTGTGAGTGAAAGAGGCGTTCCCCTTCCTCTGGCTCTTCTGGTTCTCTTGGCTGGACTTTGGTGGTAGCGTCAATGGCACTCAGTTCAACATCGATAATCTGCTTCCCTCCTTTTGGATTTCATTCGGACTAAGAATCGCCCTCTGACTCAGAAGCCTTCAACTCGACCACGAGTGACTTGTTGGAGCGACATTCTTCAGTGTTGTGACAAGGGATTTTATGGTATTCACACCATTTTCCTGTGTCCTTCTTCATATTCTCAATTCCCTTCTTGTGTTGCGGCTTGGACATTATGTCCTGAGAGTGGTCATCTTTTCTCTGTCCTTTGCTACGTAGGTTGGGGTCACCTTTTCCTTACTTTAGCTGTGAGGAGTTTGCAGATCCAAACTGTCGCCTCTTCTGGTTAAATTTTTTCTCAATCTTGACAGCATATCTATAAGTCATACCCAATGAAGCGATGTATAAAAACTCCATTTCTGTTTGTGTATCCATGCAAATAGTCACGGTATTTGAGCACTAGATGTACCTCAGAGTCTTTGATACCCAATTTGGTGTGCAAGTATGGAAAATATTGGTGAAATATGGTACTGTTTGGTCCCTTTCTTGACGCAGGGTGGTCCATCTGGTGTACTAGTCCTCGTAGCTTCCAACATGGTAGTACTATTCTTTAATGGCATCCCAGAAGGAATCCGATGTAGGGGCAACCACAAATATTGTAGATTCCTCTATGGACCTTTGCTTAGAGTAAGTGTCCCACCAGTCCTTAACATGGGGGATGACCTTAAGGAGTGAAAAACTAATATTTTCCCTATCAGAAAAATTATGGATCGAAAAAAACTCTTCAAGCAGATTCAACCATTTATCTACAACATCTGCATCTATCAGTCCTTCAAATAATGGAATATCAAAATTTTTCTATACCTTGAAGGGGGTTTCATGTCCTCTTGATGAAGATTCTTCTCATGTGGGCAACCACTAAAGGATCTGCGCAAAGTTGTCCATCATTTCGTTCATTTGTCGCACAAGGGCTTCCTCAAGAATTTTTTTAAAACGATCTCCTGCTCCATCATATTTATTTTCGTCTCCCATAGATTTTTGTCAGGTTTGGCATGACCGATCTTGCAACAAATCACTTGATTCGAGTCCCAACTTCTTGTACCCATATCTTGTCAGGGACATGCACGAAGAAAAATAAATGAAGAGAAGATTGCTCTGATACTCTTGATCCAGATTGAGGAGCGGAACAAACTGATTAATAGACTGAATACAATAAACACAGAGATATGAAGAACAATACAGATATCCATTGAACAATATATTCTATTGAATATATGAAATAGGTTGAATCTGTAAAACTGCATAACTGAAAAACTTGCTCGAATGTTGGTAGCTATCTCTGAGAAGAGATGTGGCTACTACGAGCATTTGTTTAAGAAGAATGGTTACGATGAGGCTCCAGAGGCCTTTTTAATATTACTCATGAATGCGAAAACCCTAAACATCCAAAAACCTAACCCTAGGAGGTGAAATGTCAAAAGTCATGTGGGCCCCTATGGGTAAGTTGGTACCTCAACTTCCCAGGGTCATAAATTTTGCATACAACCTCCATTTTGGGCATGTGATAGTCCATTGGAAAGGTCTTTTAGAGAAATACACATTACACTATCAAAGTCTAACTATGTGTATAGTTTGACTGTGGTGAGTCAAACAAACACTATTTAGGGCTCCAAAACGACCTTGGAAGTACAACAAGATGTGGTGACATGAAAACATACAAAATAAGCCAATTGGATTAGGTGAGATGCCACCAGTATCCACCTGAAATATGTGTAGGGAT
>ML799433.1:206629-226330 GCA_009831015.1 Picea engelmannii | reverse complement strand
AATTCACACTCTTAAGAGGGTAACATACATAACAACAACATATGATTCAATTTGTAATAATTCATCATGTAGAGGGTGGTTTAGGGTCTCCATGGAAAAAACAAAATAAAACATGAAGATAGTTCTATTTTCATCCATTAATGGAACAATATAGAGAACTTTTAAAATTATACATGGATTCACTTCAACACAAAACACCAATTAGTGGAGGTGGGTGGAGGTTTTAACAGAGGTCAATAGGACACAATTGGCTCACGATGAGAGAAAACATGTCACAAAGTGGGATTTGAAAATGGATTGGGGAGGATAACAACTTTCTTTTCAACCACTCAAGCTACACCCAATACACACACACACAAACACACACACACACACACACACACACATTTCCTTTGTCTTGGAGAAATATGTGAGTTGCTTGACACCATATTTTGAAAGATAAAGTCTATCATTGTGAGAGAAAGCCTCATCAAATAAGGCATGTTATAATTCAAATGAATAATATTGAATGTGGAAAATTCATCTCCAAGTACAAATCAAATTGATAACATGATTTTTAAGCATTATATGGCTACAACCTTCTTCTTTTTTCAAAGGAAAKCATTGCATGAACCATCAATTTTCCAGAATATTAGTGATCTGGATTTAGGAGMAAAATGAACYGATTAACAGAMTAAATACAATAAACACAAAGATATGAAGAACAACAGAGATATCYAGTGAACAATATCTTCTATTGAATAAATGAAATAGGCTGAAACTGTAAAACTACAGAACTRAAACACTTGCTCGAATGGTGGTAGCTATCTCTGAGAAGAGATGTGGCTRCTACAAGCATCCATCTGAGAAGAATGATTAGAATGAGGCTCCATAGGCATTTCTAATATTACTCATGAATTCCAAAATCCTAGACATCCAAAAACCTAAACCTAGGAGGTGAAACGCCAAAAGTCATGTGGGCCCCTATGGGTAAGTTGGTACCTCAACTTCCCTCGTAAATTTTTCATATGACCTCCGTTTTAGGCATGTGATAGCTCATTGGAAATGTATTTTAGAGAACTACACATTACTTCATCAAACTCTAACTCCGTCTATAGTTTTACTGTGGCAAGCCAAATAGTCATTGGTTAGGGATCCAAAATGGCCCTAGAAGTACAATAAGATGTGATGACATGAAAACATACAAATTAAGCCAGTTGGATTAGGTGATAGGCCACCAATATCCACCTAGAATATGTGTAGGGATTCATACAACCCCAAAAGTTTAGAACCCACAATTACAAATAAGTATAGAAGAACATCTTGAACTAAAAAATGATAAGATGAGCCAGTTGGAATAGGTGGGTGGCCACCAATATCCACCTGGATCAATCCTCCCCCCTTAGGAATAAATGGTCTCCATTGCATTGAGTTCCCCCATCAGGTGAGGAAACTTTTGTTGGATTTGGCCTCAGGAGGGCCACTTGCCTTGGTGTAGGAGTTGTCCTACCTTGATAACCCAATAAAGCTGGATCCACTGCTAGCAAGTGCCCTTGACCTCTGTGTCCACTATCTTATCAATGGATGTTTGTTCCATGCAGTCAGAGTTGAGATTTGTTGGTGTTAGTTGTTCTATGATCTCTGATTTATCCAATAATGGTGGAAAATATATCCGAAGGAGGTCCACATTGAACACTGGGTGCAAGCCAAGGAATGATGGAGTGTTGAACTCAAAAACATTGTTACCCACAACCTTGGTGATGGTGTAAGGACCATAACGAAGTGGGAGGAGCTTCCGATGGTTCCCTGTAGGACGCTCCTTCTGCAAGTGTAACCAGACCTTGTCTCCAACCTAAAACTAGTGTGGTACCATGTGTTGATCATGGCGCTACTTGTACTTAGCATTGGATTTCTGCAAAATCTCCTCGACTTGTTGGCGGATATGTTGAATACGCTCAATGAATCTGGTGGTTTTGTCGGTCTCAGACTGAACATGGGAAGATTCTGTCAATGTGGTTTCCAGAGGTAGTGAAACATCAATGGGACCCAAGGGTTGGAATACCAGTCCCACTTGAAATGGACTATGGCCTGTGGAGCTATGGAGAGCCATGTTGTAACTATGTTGAACATGGGAAAGAATCTCATCCCATGTACACAAATGCTTAGAGTTGTACATGTGTAGGATGTGAACAATAACCTGACTGACGAACTCTGTTTGGCCCTTTGTTTGGGGGTGGGAAGAAGTGCATTTAGTGAGCTTGGTGTCCAACAGTGACTAAAGACTTGACCAAAATGTGTTGAGGAACCTACTGTCCCTATCAAATATGATGGTATTTGGTATCCCAAAATGGACCCACACTCGTTCAAAGTAGAACTTGGCAGTATATGTCATTGTGATGTTCTTCTTGCAGGCTATGAGGATGGTCATCTTCGAAAACCAATCAATGACTACAAATACACAATCATTGCCTTTCTTGGTGGACGGAAGGCCAGACATGTAATTTATCAAGATGGATTCCCAATGCTTCTTGAGGGTAGGAAGAGGGGTTTATAAGCCTTACTTCTTGATGGTTGGCTTGGCAATGGCACAGGAAATGAAATATCTGATATACTTGTTGACATCTTGTCAAAGTTTTGGCCAATAATTTTTTTATGGATAATGACCATAGTTTTGTCCACATAAAAATGTACTGCCACTTGACTGTAGTGGGCTTACCAAATCATCTTTGCATGCTCGCTTGCAGGAACACAAAGATGGATCGGATGGAATAACAACCTGTCATGAATGTGAAAATCAGTGATATTCACAACTGTACCCAAGAGCTAATAGGTGGTGGTGAAGTCTCGATCTTGCTGATAAAGTTGGGGCCACTCAGATTCCTCATGTTCACAGGAATGGAGCACCGTGGTGAGTGAAGCTATAGGAGGTCGACTAAGGAAGTCATCAACACGATTTGTGCTTCATGTCTTATAATTGATGTTGAGATGGAACTATTGTAGGTAGGTGGACCACTTCTAATGGTGGTCGTTCTACAACTTCCCATGTTTCTATATGAACTATAGAGGATTTTGATCAGTTTGGATGATCGTCTCCTTTCCCACAATGTAATGTTTCCATTGACGACATGCTTATACATTGGAATACATTTCCTTGTCATAGGTGGGGTATTTCTTGACTTTATCCGAGAGTGTCTCACTATGGTATGCCACCGAATGACCATGTTGAGTGAGAAATACACCTACAATATAGCCAGATGCATCAGTCTCAACTTCAAAGGGTTGTTGCAGATCAGAAAGGGAGAGTACTAGAGTTGAGCACAAGCGATACTTCATATCATCAAATGATCGTTGTTGTTCCTTCCCCCACATGAACTTTTCCCTACCACCACCCTTGGTCACATGGTTGAGGGCCCATGCAATATGGAAGAATCCCAACATGAACCGTCAGTAGAAATTGGCTAATCCCAAGAAGCTCTGAAGCTCGGCTAGTGTGGTCAGTGTTGGCCAATCATAGATGACTTGGATTTTAGAGGGATCAACATGTACCCCATGCTCATCAACAATGTATCCCAGGTATTGGACCCTGTTCATGCCAAAGGAACATTTTTCCAAGTTGGCATATAGCTTCTACTACCACATAGTGCTCAAAACCTGTTGAATATGCCGCATGTGCTATGCCCAAGTTCTATTGAAGATGAAGATGTCGTCCAAATATACCACCACAAAAAAGTTGATGAAGGGTCTCAATAGATCATCCATAAACCTCATGAAAGTGGCTGGTGAATTTGTTAGGCGAAAGGGCATGACCAACCATTCATGGAGACCTTGTTTAGATTTGAAAGTTGTCTTCCAGACATCAGGTGGTTCGATGGGAACCTAGTGGTAGCCAGACTTTAGGTCAATCTTTCTAAATCACTTTTCCCCCTTGAGTTGGTCAAGAAGGTCATCAATATTGGGAATTGGGTACCGTTTTCTATCTCTGATTTTGTTTAATTCTTTGTAATCAATGCAGATTCACTAGGTCTTGTCCTTCTTCTGTACCACTACAATCAGGCTTCCGTAAGGGGAGGAGTTGGGTCTAATGTGCCCCTTTTGAAGAATCTCTTGGATATAACTCTTGGTTTCATCATTTTCCTTCAGTGAGTGACGATATATTGGTCCATTAGGGAGAGGTGCACCGGGGGTTGGATCAATTGATGCTTGACTTAGAAGTGCATCGGTACCCTGGTGGGTGAGGAGAAGATGTCTTTGTACTCTTCGACGATCTCGTCCGCTTTATTATACTACAAACAGAGGCTCCATGTAGAGGCCACGTATGTGGTGATGAACTTCTACTTATTGTGAGCACGGATCATAAACACCTTACTGTGAAATGACCTTATTGCATTGCTTAGCAAATATTAAAGAAATAACGATAGGAGGCGCTACCTCTGGTATCCTGCACATTTGTCTACCCAAAGTAATAATAACACTGTGTGGTATAGACTCATACACAACATGAAGCTTCCACAAATATGGTTGTCCTAAAATAAGATCACAAACTTCAAGGGGAACAATATCACACAATACCTCATTGATTCGAAAAGATTTTTTAACGACAATGGTTGAGTTATTTTGCATGAGTTATTTTACCATTTAGGAAATTGATGAAAGAGGAAGAATTAATCAAGAAACATGGAAGCCATAAATCAATATATAGATATGGAGATAATCATGAAGAAACAACAAACCATAAACAACAAAGTTGATAACGGAGTTTGACAATCTCGTCTACGTCTTCAGGCCTTTGTCTCAGTGGGTGAGGATTTCTTATTTTTGTTCAAATATTCAAAAGTACATCAGAACGGTTCCAAATGGATTACAAACTGATCTGGTCATGTTCTACCAGATCTCAAGAACCCATCAAAATTGACAGCACTGAAAACGGATGTACAAAGTTCCCAAAAATGGCCCACACTCCTCAATGGATCATTCGCATCATAAACTCAAAGTATTAAAAACAATATTTTGAAATGCTCAGAATGCCAAATAGATGGCTCCAATGGATTCAAAATTTTCAAAAACCCCTAACTGGGCTCTTCTTGCACCTGATTGGCCAGAAATTGAAGAAATTACACTCCTAGGAGTTTTCCCTAATAACTTGTAGTTCTATGTTATACAAAATGCACCTAGAGGCCTTTGAACCTAGCTCTGTGTGTTCTCATTTAAAAAACCAGGCACCACAACGTTTCTACAACTCGCTTGATTTTGTCGCATCGTTAAGGTGCTGACACCCTTATCCTAGCAGAGGACAAGGTCGTATGGCCCACGTGGCTAGGTGTCGAGCTAACTTCCCTCACTCGCCGGCTAGCCCCCTTCGTTTCTGGGCCCTGGTCATATGCGTCGACCATATGGCCGTGCCCCATATCTCCACACGCTCTGTACTCTATCTAGATCCTAGTCATGGCCCCTAGTTACATGCTTTGGTTGAAGGGCTAGCCCAACTGATCGAGCGCTAACCCCATTGTGCTTGCTACCCGTATAGCACCCGGGTCATATGGTGGAGGTTGCGTGGTATACGCCAGAGCTGTGGGCTGGCTAGAGTGAAGTGCGTCGCACACTGATACACAAGAGGTATGGTCATATGACTATATTCGTATGGTGTGAGAGTGTCGGAGGCTGGGGCTAGATCCCAACCCTTTGTTCCACCGAACTTACAACAGTTCAACTTTAAATAGAACATTCACCCCCTGGTTTACAAGGAACACCGAGGGCGAGCTAGTAGCCCAGCCCTACCAAGTCACTTTCCCGGACTGGAGGTCACAGGTTCAACTCCCCGGGAAACCATAAACTTTTTCAACCATCAACCAATGAATGGGTGCCACGTGGAAACCCATGACTCGCCCACGTGGCACCTTTACATTCGCTAAATAATTGCCATGTGTCAAAGTCAGATTTGTACACCTATACCTGCCCAGCCAGTGCCACTGTAACGTCCATGTCTGCACCTGTCCACGTAAGCTCCAACTCACTATCACATCATTTTCATAGCTGTATGACCTGTACAATCAATTTCCACGTCATCACTGTATGGACTGTACAGTCAACATTTTTTTTGCGTGTTTGACAGGACGAACAGATCGTGATATCTTTCGCATATGACATTCGTTTGAGCCCGTTCAAGTTGCATTGGGTTTGTATCAATGAGGCCTATGAACACGTCCTTTTTGAAGAGATTTTGAGCACTTTGATTTTTAGGCCTACCTAGACCCATTTTGGTTCCTGGATCCATTATGGATCACTCATGTTCGAAGGGATTGACTCCATAGGGAAGACGACACTATTGGCTAACACAAAGATCTCTTCCTTGGCAAATCCAACCGATAGTGTAGGGTTGTGGGTGTAGTGTCATTGGTAGGTTCAATCTCTTAACGACCTATGCTGAGATCAAGTTCTTCTAACTGTTGCTATCGAAAATGAAATGAAGTGGATCCCCCTTTACCCACATTTGTGAGTGAAAGAGGAGTTCCCCTTCATTTGGTTCTTCTGGTTCTCTTGGCTGGACTTTGGTGGTAGCGACAATGGCACTCAGTTCAACATCGATAATCTACTTCCCTCCTTTTGGATTTCATTCGGACTAAGTATCTCCCTCTGACTTAGAAGCCTTCAACTTGACCACGGGTGACTTCTTGGAGCGACATTCTTCAGTGTTGTGCCAAAGGATTTTATGGTATTGACGCCATTTTCCTGTGTCCTTCTTCATCTTCTCAATACCCTTCTTGTGTTGCGGCTTGGACACTATGTCCTGAGAGTGGTCATATTTTCTCTGTCCTTTGCTATGTAGGTTGGGGTCACCTTTTCCCTCCTTTAGCTGTGAGGAGTTTGCAGATCCAAACTCTCGCCTCTTCTGGTTAAATTTTTGCTCAATCTTGACAGCATATCTATAAGTCGTACCCAATGAAGCGATGTATAAAAACTCCATTTCTGTTTGTGTATCTATGCAAATAGTCACGGTATTTGAGCACTAGATGTACCTCAGAGTCTTTGATACCCAACTTGGTGTGGAAGTATGGAAAATATTGATGAAATATGGTAATGTGTGGTCCCTTTCTTGACGCAGGGTGGTCCATCTGGTGTATTGGTCCTCGTAGCTTCCAACATGGTAGTACTATTCTTTAATGGAATCCCAGAAGGAATCCCATGTAGGGGCAACCACAAATATTGTAGATTCCTCTATGGACCTTTGCTTAGAGTAAGTGTCCCACCAGTCCTTAACATGGGGGATGACCTTGAGGAGTGAAAAAGTAATATTTTCCCTATCAGAAAAATTATGGATTGAAAAAAACTCTTCAAGTAGATTCAACCATTTATCTACAACATCTGCATCTATCAGTCCTTCAAATAATGGAATATCAAAATTTTTCTATACCTTGAAGGGGGTTGCATGTCCGCTTGATGAAGATGCTTCTCATGTGGGCAACCACTAAAGGATTTGCGCAAAGTTGTCCATCATTTCGTTCATTTGTTGCACAAGGGTTTCCTCAAGCAAAATTTTAAAAGGATCTCCTTCTCCATCATATTTATTTTCGTCTCCCATGGATTTTTGTTGGGTTTGTCATGACCGATCTTGCAACGAATCAATTGATTCGAGTCCCAACTTCTTGTACCCATATCTTGTCGGGGACATGCACGAAGAAAAATAAATGAAGAGAAGATCGCTTTGATACCATTGATCCAGATTTAGGAGCGGAACACACTGATTAATAGACTGAATACAATAAACACAAAGATATGGAGAACAATAGAGATATCCATTGAACAATATATTCTATTGAATATATGAAATAGGTTGAATCTGTAAAACTGCATAATTGAAAAACTTGCTCGAATGGTGGTAGCTATCTCTGAGAAGAGATGTGGTTGCTATGAGCATTTGTCTAAGAAGAATGATTACGATGAGGCTCGAGCGGCCTTTTTAATATTACTCATGAATGCCAAAACCCTAAACATCCAAACACCTAACCCTAGTAGGTGAAATGTCAAAAGTCATGTGGGCTCCTATGGATAAGTTGGTACCTCAACTTCCCAGGGTCATAACTTTTGCATACAACCTCCATTTTGGGCATGTGATAGTCCGTTGGAAAGGTCTTTTAGAGAAATACACATTACACTATCAAACTTTGACTCTGTGTATAGTTTGACTGTGGCGAGCCAAACAAACACTATTTAGGGCTCCAAAATGACCTTGGAAGTACAACAAGATGTGGTGACATGAAAACATACAAAATAAGCCAATTGGATTAGGTGAGATGCCACCAGTATCCACCTGAAATATGTGTAGGGATTCAGACAAGCCGAGCAGTGTAGAACCCTCAATTATAAACAAGTACAAAAGGACGTGGTGAACTAAAAACTGACAAGAGGAGCTATTTGGAATAGGTGGGTGGCCACCAATATCTACCTGGATCAATTAGAATGAAGTGTGACTTAAGCACCAACCACAATAATAATTTGCAATATAAACACATTATACTAGATTAAAGCTTGAGGCTATGTGACTACACGAGGGTGGCACAATTGATTAAGCTAACCCTTGAAATTATGTAACTACATCATGTATTCTCATAGGTAATTATTGATTAAAGCATTTGAACCTATAAAAATGACTATAATGTAAATCAAATAAATAATTATTATTATTTAAATAAATTTATAAACTAAAAAAAATATGATCATTATTAATTAACTCTATAAAATAAACAAATTATTATAATTTTTCTAATATATTCATGGTATTTAATTTTAGTAAGAAATTAATTTTTAATTTTTATATGAAATTATAAAATAAATGATAATAATGATGTAGATCATCTTTAAGTTTACCAAAATTTATTAAACAAATAAAAACACTTAAACTAAAATATTTTAGAGAATACTATATTTATATTTAAACTGGTATAAATAAAAATACTAAAGTCTTTAAATTAAAATATTTTAAAAAATACTATTTTTATATTTAAACTCGTATAAATAAAAGTACTAAGATCATTATAATTACAGTAAGCCACAAAGTCCTCGAGATTAAGTTGTATATTTTGTCATAACTTTAAAACATTAATAAAAAAGTTAAATAAAACTATATTTATTCTCAATTTTTTTTTTTAATTATAAACTTTAAAATTAATATGATTATACAATTTAATTTTATAAGCATTATTAATTGATTTTAGGAGATTAATATTTTAATTTAATTTAAAAATTCTTTATTTTAATTTATTTTTATAAAAAAATAATAATAATAAATTATTTTTATTTATATATATAAAAAAAACAATTTATACTTAAATTTTAATTATTTCATTAAAATTTGAATAATATAAATATTATAATTATATATTATGTAAATTTTAAAATATATTATTAATTTGTTGCAAACCTAAGAGTCCTTATAAATTTGATGAGGGCTTCCCAAGCTTAAGCTTGGGCATCACAATATTTTTTAATAAGCTCATGCATCACATTCTTTTTTAATGTTTTTAAAATAACTTAATACAATTTGTTTTTAAATAAGCTAAGAGTTATACTTGTTTTTAAAATAACTTAATAAAATTTACCTTGTTTATGGAACCAAAACCTCCCCCTCCAAGCTTGTTGTTTTCAGGAAAATTGTCCGTTGATTCTATGAGGGATTTAAGGTGTGAAATTTTTTTATGAAAATTGTCGGTTGATTCTATGAACGCTTCTAAGGTGTAGATAATTTGCTTCTTCTTGAACAGTGTCGATTCTGAAAGAAAAAGGTGAATAAGAACAAACAAATTATAAGAACAAATTAAAGGTAAATCCAAATAACAAAAGATGAATAGCAAAAGGTAAACCCAAATAACAAATTATAATAACTTTTTACTAAATTAAAAAATGAAATATTTTAATTATCTTTACTTAAGACAATGTCCTTCACTGCGTTCAGAGGTTCAGTATTTTCTATTTAAGGTTTTTAATGAGGGAAGAACGCACTAATAGTTAATACCGGACAGGTATTAGGGCAGTAAGAAACGTCTTAAATAACTCCACTGCTTTCCTTCTCGCCCTTTTACGCTACTAAATCATCGAAGCTCGAACTACCGGCATCGATTGCTACAGGTAAGATATGTCTAGCTGTTTTGCTTTGACAACTAACACAAAAGTAATTGATTGCTACACTTTGAGATGAGGTTGTCTGGCTGTTTTGCTTTGACAACTAATACACGAGTAATTGATTGCTACACTTTGAGATGAGGTTGGTTGGCATCAGCCGTAACTTACATATACAGGTAACACATGTTAAGCTGTTTTGCTTTGACACTAATATCAACGTAATTATTATTTTTGCTTTGACAACTAATATGAACGTAATAGGGCAGCGACACCATTGTGGATGATTAAAGCCCATATGCATATTTCATTTCCAAACCCTAATTTCAGCAAATCCTAATTAGGGTTTGAAAGTGAAATAGACCTATCCGCGTTCATCAGCCACAAGTATGTGGCTGTGCTAGTCTATAATAAGACTATAATCATTTTTTGAAATAAGATGCTGTGCTAGTCTATAATAAGACTATAATCATTTTTTGAAATAAGATGACAGCACTATTTTCTTTTTAGAGGGCAAGCCAAGGAAATAAGTAAGGAAGGGCCGGGTAAGACGAGGCGTTTGAGGGGATAAAGGGCCAGGATAAGAAAATAACTTTAGAGTACATGGATCCGTCGTACCCTTAGGTTTTCTTGAAACTACTTTTGGGATCCTGTATTCAATTTAGCTCCCAATTTTACAATGTGCAATGCAATCAAGACGACACATTCAAGATTGTTTGACAAACACAAATTCAAGAGTTTTAATTTTTGCATTGTGTAATGTAATGCAAGTCAAGGCATTCAACAGTTTTAGGTAATCCAACAACACCAAAAGGAGTTTTAGAAAAGAAACCGAAGATGAACATAACAACCGCTTTGTAGCTCGAAAGTAGGAATTTTAGAGGTCCAAATTAGTCTGTTCTCGGCAAAAGAATTTCACTTTAAAGAAATGATATGTTGATGCTCCCAGAGATATATTTCAAGCCAAAAAAATATTCACTTGCGGGGACTACTGTCATGTTCTCTGGATATACAATTAACATCTTCGGGAATGAGGACCAAGAATCTCACTAGCGCAAGG
Organism: Picea engelmannii; assembly: GCA_009831015.1. Taxonomy (NCBI): domain Eukaryota; kingdom Viridiplantae; phylum Streptophyta; class Pinopsida; order Pinales; family Pinaceae; genus Picea; species Picea engelmannii. Next base: position 215,181 of record ML799433.1, on the reverse strand, counting down.
CATATTTCTACTAGTCATCTCCTTCTACCCAGAATGGACTAATTTGGACCTTGCACGTGCAACCTATGTCCCTAAAGTCTTTTCGATTGTGCAGAGGCGGTTTCTAGTTGTGTCCTAACTTTTAGTTAAGGGCTATTCCACCATGCAACGTTTTTCGTCTTTTTCGTTACGGGAAGCTTCTGAAAACTATCAATTTTACTATAGGATGATTCATCGAGGAGAAAATTGCAAAGATCCTGCATACTGTGGATCTCGTGCCTGTGTTTGTGGCAGATATGTTCAATGTTTTGGCCCGAAGAACTGGGTCCAATTTCTAAGGATAGATGTACAGTACTCGGTGTTTTTTTTTTTTTAAATGGATTTGTTATTACAAAAAATTGCCTTGGAGTCTTCGTTGTTGCTTCTTTTCTGGATTTAACGCCTATTCTCATTGACATGGTTCAATGGTCTCGTATTTCTTCGATATTGTATTTACTTAAGTAATTTGTTTTAAGATGGAACGTCTAACAATTATATGACAATGTATTGTGTCAATCCACCAGGATTTTATGCAAACAAAAAATATATTACACACAGTTTCAAACCAACGTTCAATTCTATTCTCAATGCAGATAGAGCATAGTAATACCAAAGTACAATGTTGCAGCAAAATCATCATTCTTGTTTCTAGACATGCAATTATTAAGTTTTAATGATAACGACCCATAATGAAAGAAGTTTAATACTTAAGTCAATATGTTACAGTCATGGAAGAATGTATCAAGAACACACTTACACCCACACATTCCAATAAAATATAATCTTCAACAAAACATTTGCTGACAATTAGTAGAAAATGAAGTTTAATACTTAAGTTAATATGTTACAGTCATGGAAGAATGTATCAACACCCACACGTTGCAATAAAATCTAATCTTCAACAAAGCATTTGCTGACAATTAGTAGAAAATGATGGTTTTGCAACAATAGGGCTTGTTTGAAACCAATTCGCGCTTATGAAAATTGTCCTTCGCCTTTCTATTTTCCCACTATTTTATCCCCTGTAGTTTCTCTTCCTGGTTACTTAATCGTTTTTTCTGACATGCAATAACTAAGTTTTAATGCTAACAACCCATAATGCAAGAAGTTTAATACTTAAGTTAATATGTTATAGTCATGGAAGAATGTATCAAGCACACACTTACACCCACATGTTCCAATAAAATATAATCTTCAACAAAGCATTTGTTGACAACTAGTAGAAAATGAAGTTTAATACTTAAGTTAATATGTTACAGTCATGGAATAATGTATCAACACCCACACATTGCAATAAAACCTAATCTTCAACAAAGCATTTGCTCGCAATTAGTAGAAAATGATGGTTTTGCAACAATGGGGCTTGTTTGAATCCAATTCGCGCTTACGAAAAATGTCCTCCGCCTTTCTATTTTTCCACTCTTTTATCCCCTTTGTTTAAATTGGTTCTCTATTGTTCTGTGTCCTACAAGTAGCACCCAAAGTTCCGCAATATACAAATTGATAGGAGGACTTGCACATTGGCTAGCTCAACATTGCACTTCTATTTTTCCATGACCTCCAAACAACATTTGGAGCTCCATGATATACAGATTGACACACGAGCTCCAGGGTTGACGTGCTCAATATTGTCATTCTTTATGGATGGAAAAGTGCTAAAATGAGCCACATATTACATTTGCGTCACATAAGTTATATTAAAGGACACAACATTTCTTCTATAGTTCCGTGTCCTACAAACAACACCAAGATTTCTGCACTATACAAATTGACAACCGGACTTGCGGGTTGGCTGGCTAAAAACACGACTCACAGTTCCACAATATACACATTGACAAAAAAAGCATACAACCAAGAACCAAGTAAACTCGTAGATCGTATTCCTAGTCGCTATTTTATGTGCCCTCCACCTTCGCACTTCTTTCCAAGTATATATATTGGTAGGAAAATGGGACGTCTGTTACATATGTGAATATATTGGCCCTTCTTTTTAGTCTTCTATACTTAGCCAAATATTCGTTTCTCTTTTCCCCGAACTTTATCTTTCTCATCACTTATTCATTTTTTAGAAAATGTCTCGCTGCGCGCGTGGGCTGACTTGCGGGCTCACATTTGTACTCCTGCTCTTATATCGCGACACCAAATGACCGCTTCCCCATTCCATGCCCAGACACTTCTCCGACCGCGGATTCTTGGTAGGGAGGCTCTAGATTGGACTTCTATTGTTCCATGACCTACGAACAGTACTGTCACTTCTGCAATATACAAATTTACCACTGGACTTAGATCATACCATCTTCCATATTATGGTCTACCTATCATGCCCTCTTCCGAGGTACACATTTTGCACTGAAAACTTCCAAAAAATACAATTTAACCATTGAGTCCTCACGTCTTCTGTGGAACTATTGTCACTCCATTTTGAAGCACGTCTGTTCTCTTTCCATACCTTGCCATTTCTTCGAATTTATTTCGTGGATCGTCGGTTTGGAGGGTTCAATAAATATTCAGTTCATAGTCATTGTTTCCTATGCCCGCGCCCTTTTGCAATTTGCAATTACCAATTATATATAAGATCTTATTTATAGGCATGCAATTAGCAAGCATTAATTTCAAACATCATGGAATGTCATTTGCGCATCGTTGGGTTGGTCCGTTAACACAAACTTCAATCCTTTCTTCCGAAAACTAGTCCACCCGACTATTTCCCTATTGCATACTTAGCCACTTCCCTGGAATTCCGCAAATATACAAACCGGCCGCTAAACTGCCCCATCATGCTCTCTTCTATTTTAAACATTTTGCAGTCAAAAATTTCGATACATAAAATTTGACCGTGGAACACTCACCTCTCCTGAGTATCCCCGTAACCCTATTTTGAATCCCATCCGACTGTTTTTCATACCTTGCCATTCGTTCCTTTCTCTCCCCCATCTCTATGACCTTCGCACTTGTATATAATAGAAGAAAAAAAATTGTTTATATATATATATATATATATATATATATATATATATATATATATATATATATATATATATATATCTTGTTTCTAAATATGCAATTACTCACATTTAATTCTAACAGTTCATCATGCAGGAACCGTATAGATTATCATTTATGGGCAAAAGGCTCAACGAGATCTCCTATTAATATGCATTAAAACAAGATTTGTGGGGGGTTATATTATCCCTTTCGAGTGTTGATTTCAAAATCATGAAATGTCATTCACACGTCATCGCCTTGGCACGTTCATGAAACCTCCAATCCTTAATTGCTCTTCGCCGTACCCGCCACCTTCGCATTTATAAATATACAATAAGTAAGCTTTATTGCTAACAATTCATCATGCACAACCCATACAAATTGGCATTAATCAACGAAAGGATCGAGGAGCTTTCCCATTCATAAGCATTTAACCAAGATTTAATGGAGAGTACATTATCATCTCTAAGTGTTCATTTCAACCATCAACTCGAGAAAATGAACGTTCTCATAAACCTATGGCATCAACTCGACAACAGTTCCATGGAGATACAGCGAACATCTTCGGGCGTGAGGACCATAACTTCGAGTGGTCTAGGGCATATTCTTATTACTCAACCCCTGTCGTAGAGAACCAAGTAATTTGGACCTCTAGGATTTCTCGTGCAGGTTGTGTCCCTGAGGTTTTTGACTGTAAGGACCTGGTCTCTTGGTGCTGAGATAAATTTATTTCAGACAAAAGAATTATTCCACTATGAGACCACTCTTCCGTTTCTTTGTCACCTCAGGTCTTTTGCCAAATGTTAAGATTTTCAGAGCCAACATTTACGTTCAGAGGAGAATATTACAAACAGTTCCTAGAAAAGAATAATAACGGGTTGGACCCCTTGCCCGATTTATTGGAAGACCCGATTCTAGTTCCTGAAGATATCACAAGCTTGCAGGTTAGTTCATTTAGAAATCCATTCCGCGAAATTGCCTGGTTGTTTACAAGAATAATGGGACAAAAGTCCACAACAACTATTTCTCAGATGACTCTTTATGTTTTGTATTTCACAGTCAACGAACAAGCCATTTTTTATTGGGGAAATTTAATTTCCCATGAAATCTGTTCGCAATTTTCAAGCTTCAAAACAGAAAATAAATTTTATATGTCATCCTACTTAAATTTTGCAATAACACATTGTTGTGAGTTTCTAGAACTGTCTCCATCCAAGAATTTCAACTCGAAACTAGACCCAGTAATGTTCTGGTACCAGGCCTTATGGAAGCACAGGGCTTCTCACTACTTCGTGTCTGTTTTCAAAGTTAGGTTGTTAGGAGAAGATGCTCCCCACATATCTGAACATGCAACCAGTTTTTTGGACAGGAAGGGGACACTTGAACATTTGGATAATTACACTGTGATAAGAATTTTTGGCTCCATGGAAAACCTTCTCTCCTTCCATGTCACATTACAGACAAAATGTTTGTTGCAGAAGTAGCACGACAATACAACTACTTGTTGCATCTATTGCAAAAGAAGAGAAAAAAACAGTTCATTCCTTTGCCTTGAAAAGTCAAGGAGTTCGTGTTGAAAAACATCAACAAAATTGACGAATTCGTAGTGCATTCTAGCAACTTCAACCTAAGATATGTTGAAAGCATAAGAGGGTTCGACCCCAATAATATTTGTCGGTCCAACATTTTCAAACACTTGGCCTCGACGATTGTTTTTTCAAAAAACACATGTCCGAAAACAGAGACACTGGCGACAACGCTCATGCTTCTGATGTCAGTGACCTAGACACACTGCAAAGTAGCACTAAATAGTATAGGCAACACGGGAAAGGCCCTGGTGACAAGAATGTTCAATCGACGAATAACACTCCAAAAAGTACGACATCCCGGAGCATCGCTCCAATGGCCCACCACAACAACAAAGAAACTCAGAGCTCTTCAAACGAAGGAGGAGATAATGACCCTCCTCACTCTAAAATTGATAGTTCTCACAAGCTTCCAGTAGATAAGAAGAGAAAAAAAATGTGGGACACGCGGAAGAGCTAGAAATTCAGAGTGAGAACATGGAGCTTGAAACTGATCTGGATAACATGCTCTGCTACCTTGATCAACTTGAAGAATCCATCGAGAATAGTTTTCCAATGGACATATTCGATGACGAAAATTTTGACAAAGATGAATCCTTCGTGTTCCAGAGCGTTGTTTTTGGCAGCCTGTCCAAAAAAATGATAATTGAGAAAAAAGATGTAAAAAATAAGAAAGGAAAATCCCATTCAGAGGTTGACCTTGCCAACATGCGGTCATCCCAAATCTGTCAACTTAACAAAGCAAGCGGAGATGCACTTCATGATTCCGTTGGAGGCATCAAGGCCGAGAATGGTAGACTGAAGGATCGTGTCAGGGAATTGGAAGAGGCTTTGATTCCTATGCCATTGCTTGTCAATCCTTTGGAAATAGCCATGCCTGCCACCCCTGCAGCCAAATTAAAAGGATCCTCCAACATCCTCGCATTCTGTAGAGGATATGTGGAGAATAATATCAAGAAAATAATGGAACTGGTTACTGAGGCATGGAAAACATCACAAACCATCACTTCCCTTGGAACCAGGGCACATAGTTTGCTTGAACATTTGCAGGTGGAGTTAAAAGATGAAGAACATTTCTATTTAAACACGGTCCTTCCTTTTGGCACCATTGTCAACAATATGACAGAAACAAAAATAACACAACAAGATCTTCCATCCAAAAACCGGATCGATCAATTAAATGCATGCTGGAAAGAAAAAGTGAAGAACTTGCATCTCATTGTTCATTCATGTGAACAAACCATATCAAAGAAAGATAAATTATTCACAAGGCTGTCAAGAAAAAACTTAGCCGGAAAGACCAACGACTTCCAAGACCCCGACTTAATCGCAAACTCCTTGCCCTTAACCAGGAAAGAGTTCGATAAAGAGGTTGATATGTTTAAGGCATTGTCTTTGGAAAAGTTTTACAACATCCTTGAATATGATCAAGGTCACGTCGATGACTCGCTAGTCGACTATTTAGTACATAATGAGGAAATTCATGACTCTAATCTTTTTATCGACTTCCGGGAATTAGAAAACAATGTTTTCAAGACAAAAGTCTAGAATGAGATGAATGTCGCCCCAATGAGAAGCTACATTGAAAAATGGCTCGAAAGGGACTTGAAGCAGGCCGTCGACGAAAGACAACATGTTGTTGTCACGATTCCAATAGTCGTCGACGACATCAATGACACAACATCCGTAAGAAAATAGCAAAAGGGCTCATATGTACCATCACTGTAAGTCCTCTAATCGCATCCTGCTTTGTTTATTAACCCAATTATTCTACTTTTTAAAATAGAAATGTGTAGCCAAACACTTATACCTTTCAATTTATTTTTTTGCAGGTATTACACTCTATCTTCTTTCTACAATCTTGTTTCTTGTACATATTTCTCTTATGGTCCACAGGAGCCCCAATCTCAGTCTATATGACAAACGCATTAAAATTTCGAGTAATATGTAACATAATTTTATTTTTTGATATATTTCAAAATTTCAAGTAATATGTAAAAAAAATTATTTTTTGAGATATTTCAAATAAAACAGTTTTCTTATCTCCTTTTAAATTTATGCTCTCATACATTTTTATATGCATTTAAATTTCCAAATTTTTTCTTCCACTATGCACAAATTGTATTTTGTTAAATAGAGTCAAAAAATAAATGGTGCTCGACATGCCACGCATCATTTATTGCAAGGATACCACTTGTGCTTCATGCTCCTTGCCATATCTTCACTGCAGTTTCCATCTGCCTCTACTATTTTTTCTTATCCCACTTCAACCCGACACACTTAACCAATTATCTCTCTGCGGGGTCACGCCTTAGCGCTAACGAAATTTTATGCCCCATGTTCTCTGATATACATGTTGCACACAACATTTCTATGATATTCATTTTGCACCGAACACTTCCGTCATTTACAATTCGACCCCATTTTCCACAATTTACCTTGTAATTACTTGGCAAGGACTAAGTTGCCACACAACCTTGTTTTATATTGTAATAGTTAAACCAAATTTTAAAAATCTACTCTAATATGAATTTTGCCTTAATTTTTAATATAATATAATTTGTTTTTAAATATATTAAGAATACATATACACCCACTCTATGTAACTTTATAATTTTATGGAAATGACTAATGTTACATAATATAATTTTTGGAAATAATTTTAAAATTAATAAGATCATAAGATTTAATATTATTAATTAGTTCTTATTTTATATTATAATAGCTAAATCAAATTATAAAACTTTACTCTAATATGAGTTTTGCCCTAATTTTTTAATATAACATAAAAAAAAAATTTAATATATTATAATTTTTTTTTTAAATAAGCTAAGAGTATATGTACATCCACTCTATCTAACTTTATTAGAAAAATGAGTTTTGCCCTTTTAATTTGTTTTTAAATAAGCTAAGAGTACATGTACATCCACTTTATATAATTTGTTTTTAAATAAGTTAAGAGTACATGTACATCCACTTTATGTAACTTTATTAGGAAAATGACTACGGTTACATAATATAACTTTTGGAAATGTGGTATGGAATGCAGTGTTAACTGTATTTTGTCTATAAATATTTTCAGAAATAAGATAAGATCATTATTTTTTTTGGAAATAATTTTGAAGTATAAGTATCTATGTTACTATTTTTGTTTAAATCTGGATAAAATAACTATTTTCTGTTGTTTAAATTGCATTTTTGAATGCATAAATAGATTCAGGCTGCTGAAAAACCAAAATCACTTGACTATCCAAACTTAGTCATTCAAATATGCAGCTTCATCTTTTTTTTGGAAATAATTTTGAAGTATAAGTATCTATGTTACTCATTTTTGTTTAAATCTGGATAAAATAACTATTTTCTGTTGTTTAAATTGCATTTTTGAATGCATAAATAAATTCAGGCTGCTGAAAAACCAAAATCACTTGACTATCCAAACTTAGTCATTCAAATATGCAGCTCCATCTATTCCTGACCAAATTATGAGAAAAAACAAAAATATCACAAAAAAACTACAAAAGTTAGAAAGTTTAGAATACTATATGCATTTTGGATATCCTGTATTGAATTTACCTCTACAGTCAGGATTTTTTTGGGAAACAAAAATTCTGTATTTAATTTTGTTTCAATTTTTCCATTGTGTGATTTAATTCAAGTCAACGCATTCAATAGTTTTTCCTAAACACAAATTCTGTAACCCTAAATACCAAATTAACCGGTAACGAGTGGGTCGCTACAACAACAATCAGCTTTTTTCTTATGAATTCAGGAGGGAAAGTTGGCTCGATCAAATAATGCATTGAGGAAGGGAAAAATATATGCGTTGTTTTTCAAAGATTTCTACGTACAGAAGCGATCAAAGAGCCCCACAAAATCGCCGGCAGCTTCCGTAGTGAAATCAGTGAAAATATTTCTTTCTTGTCACTCCATCTGTTAAAATCTGATCGGAGTCAAACTGGAAGC
>ML799433.1:172684-206398 GCA_009831015.1 Picea engelmannii | reverse complement strand
TAAAAATTAATTTAAACATTTATTTTATTATTTTTTATAACCTAGAATCTAGACTAACAAAGTTTGAATATCAGATTCAAAAGTGTGAATGTCGAGTTCTCTAAGTGTGAAGATTAGGTTCCCCAAATGTTTGAAAATGTGAATATCAAATTCCAAAGGTGTGAATATCATATCCAAAAGTGTGAATATAGAGTTATTGAAGTTCTCAAGAGTGTGAATATTGAATCCAAAAGTATGAATACTCTAGAAAAAAAGTGTGCATAAGTGTTTTGAAAGTGTTCGGATCCAAAAGTTGTTATATTTGATTCGAATAATGTCAATGCCATTTTCCAATATTATGAATGTAAACATACATTAGTTACTAGTTGATATTAATTATAAACAAAATAAAAATAAAGTAATCATTGCACTAAAAAATAATACATTTCCATTAAAATATTTGAAGTAGAGTACGACAATGAAGGTTGTCAACAAGGCCAAAATGTGAACACATAAATCCATACATATAGAATAAGAACTATGAATTAGTCCTTTCTACTATTTTTTTCATCTTACTTACAAACACTATAATTAGATTATTAGGCTATTGATGACTAATCTTGTAGTTCTTATAGGGAAATAAGCTTTGATGACTAATTTATATATTCATGACTATTGATGATTGATTTATATATCCATGAAATAAGATTATTGATAACTAATTTATATATTCAGTGTGTGATCCACAACGAGGAAATAAGCATGTATGATTTTAAAGTTCTTCTTTATTGTTATAAGGGATGTAAATCCAAAGACACAATGATTTTTTTTTGTCACTTACATAATTGAAAGAAAATCTCTCAACCATTTTCATAGAGTTTTTCTATTTCATCAATACATATTGACCCTCAATATTGTGAGTCTTATTATAAAGTCTTTCATATAGTGACAATTGAGGAAGGGTGGTGTGTGAAATAAAAGTGACTTGGAAGGATAATTACTTCACAAAATGCACTAATTTTGAATTGAAATGATTCCTCAAAAATTGATGAGGTAATGCTCCATAAAGGGGGTTTCTAATCAAAACCATGTTTTCTTCATAAGAAAATAGTATTGAAGAATGCATTTAACCTACTATATTACGAAAGTTAATGAGATATTGTAGATGATCTTTAGTGTGATATGTTTGTTGACTCTTTTCATTTGGTTAATAACACTCTTGAAATATCCATCCAATCCATCATTGGTATCCATTGGTCAAACATGTTATTGAAGGTGATGTTTATATTACAAGCATATTATGGTTATTATCATTATCGATCCATGTAAAACATATAAATTTAATGATACAACAACCAATTAACTTAGTTTTTACTTTGATAAAATATTCTCTTTTATGTGAAGGAAAATTCAAATACCAAAAAATAAAATTGAACATGGTAATAATTTTTTTGGTTTCACAATTTGAACCTTATGCTAGATACATTTGTTATTCTTGAAATCTATTGAATTTGGGATTTTTGAGCTCCTCTCATTATAGTTGGTTTCTTGTGGGGTGGTGAAAGATAATGCTTCAAACTATTCCCCATGAAGAAAGAAAAAAATGTTTTAGATCTGTAGAATATACTACATGCATAAGATGACACATTGGGTTCATTTATATATATTTGAATTTATGAGCTTCATATATTTGTGGTCTAAGTAAATAAAGTGAAGTTTAAGTAAGGAAGTTGATTGAGAGCATTAGCTCAAAAAGTGAACAGTCCAAGAAAATGGAGAAATACCTTGGAAGTAAGAAAACCATTCTCATAGAAGGGAAGGAAAAAACAAGTAATTAGAGAATAAGGAATTTGTAGAACCTTGGAATTAGAAATACTATGTTGGGATAAAATATAAATCACACTCTTAAGAAGGTAACATACATCACAACAACATAAGATTCAATTTGTAATAATGCATCATGTAAAGGGTGGTTTAGTGTCTCCATGGACAACAAAAAAATAAAACATCAAAATAGTTCTATTTTTGTCCATTAATGGAATAATATAAAGAACTTTTAAAATTATACATGGATTCACTTCAACAAAAAAAACCAATTAGTGGAGGTTTCTAGTGGAAAAAACACCAATTAGTGGAGGTTTCTAGTGGAGGTGGGTAGATATTTTAGCAGAGGTCAATAGGGCACATTTGGCTCACGATGAGAGAAAACATGTCACATAGTGGGATTTGAAAATAGATGGGGGAGGATAACAACTGTGTTCTCAACCACTCACACTACACCCAATACACACACATACACACACACACATATTAGTCTTGGAGAAATATGTGAGTTGCTTGACACCATAATTTGAAAGATAAAGTCTATCACTCTGAGAGAAAGGCTCATCAAATAAGGCATGTTATAATTTAAATGAATAATACCGAATGTGAAAAATTCATCTCCAAGTACAAATCAAATTGATAACATAAGTTTTAGTCATTCTATGGCTACAACCTTCTTTTTTTTCAAAGGAAAGCATTGCAGGAACCATCCATTTTCGGGAATATTAGTGATCCGGATTTAGGAGCATAACGAACTGATTAACATACTGAATACAATAAACACAGAGATATGAAGAACAAAATATATATCTAGTGAACAATATCTTCTATTGAATAAATGAAATAGGCTGAAACTGTAAAACTGCAGAACTGAAACACTTGCTCAAATGGTGGTAGCTATCTTTGAGAAGAGATGTAGCTTCTACCAGCATCCATCTGAGAAAAATGATTACAATGAGGCTCCAGAGGTATTTCTAATATTACTCATGAATTCCAAAACCCTAGACATCCAAAAACATGTCCCTAGGAGGTGAAACACCAAAAGTCGTGTGGGCCCCAATGGGTAAGTTGGTACCTCAACTTCCTGGGGTGGTAAATTTTGCATATGACTTCCATTTTAGGCACGTGATAGCTCGTTGGAAAGGTATTTTAGATAAATACACATTACATCGTCAAACTCTAACTTTGTCTATAGTTTGACTCTGGTGAGCCAAAAAAACATTGTTTAGGGCTCCAAAATGACCCTCGAAGTACAACAATATGTGTTGACATGAAAACATACAAAATAAGCCAGTTGAATTAGGTGATATTCCACAAGTATCCACTTGGAAGATGTGTAGGGCTTCAGACAACCCCATAAGTGTAGAACGCACAATTACAAAGAAGTACAAAAGAACATGTTGAACTAAAAACTAACAAGAAGAGCTCGTTGGAATAGGTGGGTGGCCACCAATATCCACTTGGATCAATCCTCCACCCTTAGGAAGCAATGGTCTCCATTGCATTGAGTTCCCCCATCATGTGAAGAAACTTCTGTTGGATTTGACCTCGAGTGAGCTACTTTCCTTGGTGTAGGAGTTGCCCTGCCTTGCCAACCTGATAAAGCTAGATCCGTTGTTGGCGAGTGCCCTTGAGCTATGTATCCACTATCTTATCAATGGATGCATGTTCAATGCAGTCAAGGTTGAGCTTTGTTGGTGTTAGTTGTTCTGCGATCTCTTAGGTGTCCAATAATGGTGAAAAATATGGACAAAGGATGTCCACATTGAACATTGGGTGCAAGCCAAGGAATGATGGAGTGTTGAGCTCAAAAGAATTGTTACCCACAACCTTAGTGATGGTGTAAGGCCCATAGCGAAGTGGGTGGAGATTTTGATGGGGCCATGTAAGATGCTCCTTCTACAAGTGTAACTAGACCTTGTATCCAAGCTGAAACTAGTGTGGCACCCTGTGTTGATCATGGGGTTTCTTGTACTTAGCATTGGCTTTCTGAAAAATCTCCTGGACCTATTGGTGGATGTGTTGAATCCACTCAATGAACCTAGTGGCTTTGTTGGTCTCAGACTGAACATGGGAAGAGTTTGTCTGTGTGTTTTCCAAAGGTAGTGAAACATCAATGGGACCCAATGGTTGGAATCCTAGTCCCACTTGAAATGGGCTATGGTCGGTGGAGCTATGGAGATCCCTGTTGTAATTGTGTTGAACATATGAGAGACTCTCATCCCATGTATGCAGATGCTTAGAGTTGTACATGTGTAGGATGTGCACAATCATTTGATTGACGACCTTTGTTTGGTCCTCTGTTTGGGGGTGGAAAGCGATGGATTTAGTGATCTTGGTGTCCAGCAGTGACTAGAGACTCGACCAAAATGTGTTGAGAAACCTATTTTCCTGGTCAGAGATGATGGTCTGTGGTATCCCAAAATGGACCCGCACTTGTTCGAAGAAGAGATTGGCAGTATTTGTCACTGTGATGTTATTCTTCTAGGCTGTGAGGATGGCCATATTCGAAAAATGATCAACGACCATGAATACACAATCATTTCCTTTCTTGATGGATGGAAGGCCAGACATGTAATCCATCGAGATGGATTCCGAAGGCTTCTCGGGGGTAGGAAGAGGGGTGTATAAGCCTTTCTTCTTGATGGCGTGCTAGGAAATGGAATATTGATGCAGGAGCATCGCGACTACTAAAGCAAGTGTGGAGCTAGCGCATATGTTTTTAAACACATGACATATATGCTTGATAAAATTTTTGAATTTTCATTTAAGATGAAGCGCCAAACCTTCAAGGAAACATTTATTGAAGGAGCGTTTGTTGTATTGTATCAGACCTCGAGCCTTATGCTCTTGTCTGAAATAGATAGAAGGCTTTTATTAGATTTTAATGCAGGTAGATAGGATTTAAATTCCAGATTAGACAGTTTAGAGTTTGAGAGGGAAAACGGATATAGACACCCTCGTTTGTATCTTTGTATTATTCAGATTATTGATTAGGCATTCTGAAGGAAAGAGCAGACAGAGAACTTTTGGGAGAACACCCATGTATAGAAATTGGAATTAATAGAAGAGAGTTCTGATTCAACCCCATGTCTGGTGTTGTTTCTCTGTGCTTATTGATTGTGTGCTCATGAATGTTTGTTTTTCTAGTTATGCATTTGCTTTGGATATGTTGTGCATGTGATTTCAGGGTTTGAAATTGAAGTCTGAGAAGTGGAATGAGTTTCAATTGTTTTTCTATCTGAGCTGGGAGATTCCTGCATAGAGTGCAGTGGAATTCATCTGCAAGGAGTGCGTCGATGAAGGCTTAGTAGTTTAACCTTTGTTATCATTCATACAGAGGTGGACTGTATTGTTGAAGCCGTGCAAGGTGTGCGCAGGCTGGAGAAAAAGTCTCAGTGGTTAGTTTGAGCCAAGGGAGATTAGAGACTGCTGCTGCAGGAAGTGCACAGAGTCTGGAGTATTCAACACTCGGGAAGCTGTTGAATAGTAAGCGCAAGGAGTGTGCACAGATTTCTCTGAAGAAGTCAGAGTAAAGAAGCTCAAGAGGTTTAGAGCCTTTGTGGGCATCGTCAAAGAAGCGCACAGGGAGTGTGCCATGAAACATTTCAAGGAAGAGTTTTAGTGCAGTCTTGGGGAGCGAGTCTGAAGAAGGAGCACTTAGTCATTTTTGAGAAATATTCAAGAGGAAGAATCAACAGTCAGGATTCACCGAGGGAGACAGCGAAATCCCGTCCACCGTTAGATCCCGAAGAGACACGCACGGTTTAAGTGTTAGTGTGCAGGGAGGAGCCCAAGGGTCATCGGGATTTGACCCATCGGGATTTCGGGGTTTCCATGGTCATGGGTTTCGTATAGAACGAAATCACGATTAGTGATTTCCCAAGAAGATCAGGGTCGTTGACCTCAGGGGGGATACGTGGCGGGAGATCCCGATGAGTCGACAATTGGAGCATCGGGGTTTTCGGAGTGGTGAAGCACTCGCGAAGTGAAGCCGTGATCCGTGATTTTTTGACACGGTCAGAGCCGTTCGATCCAAGGGACGCGTTTCCAAGGATCTGGACGAGTCAGAATCGACACTTAGGGAGTTTCGAGGATGTGAATCCTTCGTGTTCCAACTCGCGAAGTCGGAAACTCCGACGGGGAGGAGGCTATGGTCTCGTGGCACGGAAGGCCATATGAGAAAGGAGCTAGCCGGAGGGGGCTAAAGGTTGTAAAGGTGTCATCACATATCGGGAATCAGGGATTCGTGAGGTGAATCATTTGTGACCTCGTATGCATCGATTTCCTGATAGGAGATGAGAAGGCATGAAGTGGGTATTCCATCGGGGACCCATGACCAAACGAGTTTCGGTTTCCCGCGAAGGCAAGGGGAGGTCATCGGAGAAGTATCCTATGGGTGCAGAAGAGTCTCAGAAGGGATTTGGAAGAGCCTTTTAGCTCTTCGGGCATAAGGGAGATAAGGTCCTGGTGGTCGCAGGCATGTCGGGTGCATGTGCTGCATCAGGTGGTATCAGAGCGAGAAAAAAAGAAAATCTCTCTGTTTTCTGTAACAAAGGAGAGGAGAAAATTTCACCATGCCGCTGAGAAGAGGAAGACAATCACCCAATCCCGAGGGGGAAATGGAACTTTCCAGAGGAAGAGAGATGTCTAGAGAAAGAAGTAGCCAAGGACAGAATGTAGAGATGGAGAGGGAATTACGGAATCTGCGTGCCAGAATGGAAGACATGGAAGCAACGCATAGACGTGGAGCCAATACTGGAGATCTGAGTGACTCTGAAGGGGAAGCTGAAGCTGAACATCAAGGAGGAGTTGCATTCGAAGATGCAGCCAGTGAGCGGTTAATTAAAGCAATCACTCGAATGAGTTCAAAGACAAAAATGGACATCCTGACCTATGAAGGAAATCTAGATGCAGAAAAGCTTATGGATTGGATTAGAGCTCTTGACACCTACTTCGATTATGAGGATATCGAAGAGGATAAAAAATTCAGGCATGCTGTCACAAAATTGAAGGGACATGCAGCGTTATGGTGGGACGAGCTTCAAGCAGATAGACGGTCCAAAGGGAAACAAAAAATCAAAAGTTGGGATCGAATGATTGCGAAGATGAAAGCAAAGTTCATCCCCAGAGATTATCAGATCACACTATTCAGGTGATTGCAAAACCTAAGACAAAAGTTGATGACGGTGAAGGAATACACCGAAGAATTCTACAAGCTCAATATTAGAGCAGGTCATCGGGAGAGCGATGATGAAAAAGTAGCCAGGTATATGAATGGCTTAAGATACGATATCCAGGATGAGATGAGCATGACAACCGTCAGAACGGTTGAGGATGCGTATTAGATGGCATTGAAGGAAGAAGAAAAGCTGAGTCGTAAGCCAGGATAGTGAGGCCGAGGTAGAAGTTAGCCAAGGGGTAAATCAATTGCCCAAGAAAAATTTTAGAAGTCCAAGGATGACTGGAAAAAGCCTCAGGCAAGAACAGAGAGAGGTGGAAGTTCTCAGCGAGGCCAGCATGCTGAATAGCGAAGGCAACAGGTAGAACCGGATGGAGGATACGCTGATAACAATACTTTTCCTCGTACCAGAGGTAGAGGAAGAGACCGAGGTGGAGTTATCACATGCTACGCATGTGGGAAAAATGGACACAAGGAAGTTGACTGTCCAGACAGGAAGAAAGATGGAGGAGAAGCTCACATCGCAGAAGCGCAGAGGCGAGCTGCTGATGTAGAAGACGCAGAAGACGGAAGGTCTTTGATGATGTGAAAAGTTCTTGTTACACCTAAGAAGGAGGTGGAGGACACAGCTCAAAGAAGCAGACTATTCAGAACTGCAAGCAAGACCAAGGACAGGAAGTGCAAAGTCATTGTGGACAGCGGAAGCACCGACAATCTTGTTTCAACCGAGATGGTGGATAAACTCGAGTTGGAAACGACTGATCACCCGAGTCCATATAAAGTCTCATGGCTACAAAAGGGACATCAGGTGAGCGTCACTAAACAATGCTTAGTTGACATTAAAATAGGAAGATATAATGATAAAATTCTCTGTGATGTTATCCCCATGGATGTTTGTCATTTACTGCTGGGAAGACCATGGCAGTATGATAGAAACGTAATCCATGATGGAAGGATGAATATGTATACCCTGGAGAAGAATGGGAGGACACACACGTTACTTTCGATAAAAGATAAGGAGGTGAAACCGAAAGTGAACAATAGGGTACTTCTCATGAGTGGGAAGGAACTTCTGGCAGAAGTAAAGAAGAAGGAGGATCCACAATTCTTTGTGGTCAGGAGACCGAAAGTCGTTTTGACCAGTACGAGAGTTGACGATCTGTCGACATAAATTCAGAAACTACTAATGGAGTTTGCTGATATAGTGGTGGACGAATTACCTCATTCGTTTCCGCCAATGAGGAGCATAAATCACCACATAGACCTTGTACCAGGCGCCAGTTTTCCGAACAAATCAACGTACAGGTTGATGCCGTAGGAGAACAAGGAAGTCAAAAGGCATATACAGGAACTACTAGATAAAGGATTGATCAGGGAGAGTTTAAGTCCGTGTGCCGTTCCAATGGTACTGAGTCCAAAGAAGGATGGAGGCTGGAGAATGTGTATATATTCTAGAGCCATTAACAAGATCACCATCAGGTACAGGTTTCCATTGCCAAGAATGGATGACTTGATGGACTGCTTAAGTGGAGCAAGTTTTTTTTCAAAGGTGGATTTGAAAAGCGGCTACCATCATATTCGCATGAGGGAAGGCAATGAGTGGAAGAAAACCTTCAAAACCAATGAAGGACTGTATGAATGGTTGGTCATGCTGTTTGGTTTGACGAATGCACCGAGTACATTCATGAGGCTGATGAATGAAGTGCTGAAGGAATTCATTGGTAAGTTTGTCATTGTTTATTTGGATGACATATTGATTTTCAACAAGACTAGGGAAGAACATCTGAAGCATTTAGCTGCAGTAATGAGGAAGGTACAACAAGAGAAGCTGTTGATCAATGTGAGGAAATCTTCATTTATGAAGAAGGAACTCATTTATTTGGGGTTTGTCATATCGACAAATGAATTAAAGATGGATCCAAGTAAAGTAGAGGTAATAAAGAATTGGCCATCACGAAGAAATGTTTTCGAGGTGAGAAGTTTCCATGGACTGGCAAGTTTCTACAGGAAATTCATTAGGAACTTCAGTGGAATCAGCGCAACAATGATGGACACAGTCAAGAAGAGACATAAGTCTTTTCATTGGACTGAAGAGGCAGAGAAGAGATTCAATCTATTGAAGCGAAAGATCACCGAACAACCGGTGTTGGTGTTGCCAGATTTTCAGAAAGTTTTCCAGGTAAAATGTGATGCAAGTGGCTTTGCCATAGGAGCGGTCTTGAGTCAGGAGGATAGACCAATTGCATATTTTAGCGAGAAGTTGGATGACGCAAAGGTGAAGTATTCAACGTATGATAAATAATTTTATGCTATCATACAGGCGTTGAAGAAGTGGAGCCATTACTTGATTCCGAAGGAATTTGTATTGTACAGTGATAATCATCCATTACAGTTTGTGACTCAGCAGGAGAAGCTGAATCAGAAACACGTTAAATGGGTAGAGTATATGAAAAATTTTACATTTGTAATTAAACACATTGCAGGTACTGCTAACAAAGTGGTTGATGCTTTGAGCAGGAAGTGTTTGTTGCTGCATGAGTTTTGAGTTGAGACATTCGGTTTTGAAAATTTTAAAGACATGTATGCAGAAGATGCAGATTTTGCAGAGGAATATGAGGCAGCTGAGAATCCAGTTCTTAGAGACCGAAGCCCTTGGATGGATTACATGATTCAAGATGGACTGTTGTTCAGAGGAAACCAGTTATGCATTCCAAATTGCTCCATGAGGGAGAATTTGCTGAAAGAGAAGCACAGTGGAGGATTAGCAGGACACTTTGGGCATGACAAAACGTTCGCGAAGCTGAGCGAAGCATACTTATGGATGAAGATGCGAACAGATGTCAAAAGGTTTGTTGACAGGTGCAGAATTTGTCAACATTCGAAGGGTAGAAAGCAGAATGCGGGATTCTACCAATCCTTACCCATACCAGAAAGGCCATGGAAGGCGATCAGCATGGATTTCATCCTAGGATTGCCGAGGACGCAGAGAGGACATGATTCCATCTTTGTGGTAGTTGAAAGGTTTTTGAAAATGGCGCATTTCATCCCGTGTCATAAGACCAGCGATGCGGCTCACATAGAAAACTTGTTCTTCAAGGAGATTGTTAGACTCCATGGACTGCCAAAAAGCATAGTTTCGGACAGGGATACCAAATTTATTGGGCATTTCTGGAGGACACTCTGGAAGAATATGGGAACTAACTTAATGTTCAGCTCTGCCTATCATCCACAGATAGATGGGCAGACAGAAGTGGTCAACCGAAGTCTAGGAGACTTGCTGAGGAGCTTAGTAATGGAGCACCACAATAGGTGGGACAATGTGTTGCCACAAGCAGAATTCGCTTACAACGATTCAGTGAACAGGCGTAGAAATTTGTGCAAGGTTATTTATATAAGAAAAATGAGGATGATTTTGTGTATGTATACACACAATAGTTGTAGAGCTAGCTAGTTTCTTCATATCCTCTACTATATCCGCTCACAACTCTGTTACAAACATTGTCTGGGTTGTCCGAAAGATCCTTTCTCTAACATCCCTCTTTTTTGTTATATTTTTAAACAACATAAGTGGAATCTACCCTTTATGTAATTGATGTTCCATTGATGAAAACAAATCTAAATACATATCAAACAATTGTAGATGCAACATGGAACAGTGCAATATTTGTGTAACTTATCCGAGATACATGCACATGCAAAAGTAAAGGACAAAACTGAATATGAAATACGGTACAATTGCCTTGTTGTTGTCTAACTCTCCATATTTTATATGGAGAATGTGTTGCGAGCCAAATTTCCCCGCTAGTGTGATAGCTGCCCCAATCCTTTCGATTGGGTAAATATCAATGCTCTGTGTAAGCTGGTTGATAGTCGAATCCAGGATGAAACGATATTCTGAAAAAACAACGATATTTTTTTCCACAATGTTTGTTTCGTTCAACGAAATAATTCGATTGCAATCACCACAGTCATATACTGTTTTGGGCAATATATTAAAATTTGTAATGGATATCCCATTACGCGGCAATATCTTTTCTGTATGTTTCTGGACAAGTTGTGGAGGAACAATCAGTGTCACTGTCATCATGGCCTCCTTGTCTGTCATGTTAGCATGCATAATGGATCTACTTTTGTTTTCCTTGTCCAAGTAGGTGCTATAGACAGCCATTATGTACCCGACAAACACTTGTCCAGATCGGTGGTTGTTCAAGCCCTCTATTGACAGTACTTTGGATGTCACACCTTTAGACCCGATGACATTTTTTGAACAGGAAAACTAAAATGAATGGTAGTGCGCATTTTTTTTTTTTTGTGTGATATTCTTCTTTCACTGGCATAAATCTACAAGTACACACATAAATTTGATGAACTATGGAGCCAGAGTTTCGCAACCACACCTCTTAGTCTACGGAACATGCAATGTGTTCAACATCTTGCTTGTACTTGTTGATACTTCTTGCGAGCTTCAAACCATGTATTGCAGATGACATCAACATATCCACCATGCCATAGATGAATATATACCACATGATATTTGTTTAGTAAACATAGTATGAGCAGAGCGTATGCATCTTTACCTTTGGCCTTGTTGGTTTGCTGATGTCTGGGATGACTGAATGCTCATGCGCACGTCACTAGTCCAACTTTTTCTGATGTAAGCATGTGCAGATGAACATGAGGACTAAACAAGCATATGCATTGTATATTATGCATCAGAAGGACTAAATAACTGTAAAACTGTATGCATTTGATTTTTTTAACTGGTGAAATGTTTAACAGTAAACAGGGCGTGAGCGTTGAGCACCATGGATAATCTGTATATCACGGACACCTGGAAGCTAGGGGAGCAATCTTCAACCTTCCAACCTGGCACCCACAATCGATAAAGTGGGTAACTATGGAATAAGGTAAAAGCATGACCATAGATGTAAATCTGTTGGTCCACCAACCGACGCACGGAGGAATTTTCAGAAAGCACACTAAGGAGATGAATTAGAAAACAAAAGGGATAATAAAATTGGAAAAAGTAGAAATAGGGAGGGCAGAAAGGCCCATTACTGCCAAGTCATCGTTTTCAAGTATAATATTATATGCCCCCACCCGGTTTGTATATTTAATTTATCAGCACACTTGGTATACCTTTTAGAAGATTGTACCACAAAACCCTCTACTGTTGCACAGAACAATTCATCTCCCTATCAAAGCAACCTGTTTTTTTCAAGGCAACAACGTAGAATATGAAATGCACATGAAGGAAAGTTAGTATGAAGACAAACATCTAAAAGAAAAAGAAACAGGTCTATTTACTCACCAAAGAGTCCATCGTCCTGTCCAACCATTTTGTTTTTTTAAATGTAGCAATGTAGCGAAAACACAATGGACATGAACTAGCTTAGTATGCAGGAAGGCATGTATTGAAGATAACTTATAATGAAGACAGACATGTAAACGAAAGAGAAAGAGGGTTATTTACCCGTGAAAGAGCCCATCATCATCTCCACCTATTCTGTTTGTTTAAATGTAGCAATGCAATGAAAACACAACGAGCGAAGCAGGTTAGTATGCAGGAAGGCATGTAACGAAGACAACTTACCATGTAGGAAGGCACACAACATGTACATATAATAAACTAGTTGAACACATCCACATACCATAAATGAAATACAAAACAACACAATATGAAACAATAGTACAAGCATGCACCTTTTTATATCTTCTTCAACCGATGCAGTGGAGACTCCCTCATTTTTTCCAGCTATTCTGTTTGTTTGAATGTGGGAATGCACAAAATACAATGAACATCAATGGAAGCTGGTATTCATTGGAGAACAAGCAATATGTACATACACTAAAACAGACTCAACAAATAGTCTAGAAAGGCAGAAACATAAACCTTTTCACTTCTCTATCCATGGTTGTAAACGTGTAATTTTTTTTCCTTGCCCAAAATATATTACAACGCACAAAATATCACACAATTGCATGGTTGTAGCTAAAGGATTTCTAGTTTTCCATGGAAATTTATCTAGATATGCTTCCACCGATGGAAATACATGTTCTTTATCCTCTACATAGACTGTTGTTCCAACGATACAAGTTTTCGATTTTCCATGGAAAACCACCCAAACATGCTTCCACACATCCAAATATAATCTTGCAGAAACTTTGTTGCACATATCATATCTCAAGCACAATACAAATTGTATCGTGCGCACACCAGTCTATGTAGAGGAGAAAGAACATGTAATGTCATATCGACACATCTGACCATACATGGTTTATAAATGTAGCATGCATACATATGATTTATTCCAACAAAAAAACAACGGATATTGCAATTGCACATGTAATCCTCGAACAATTTTGAATGCAACTATTTTCTTTCATGCCAGCAATGAAGCACCAACGACATCTCATAGAATAATAGATATCGGCCTTGACAGACAGGGAAAATAACACAAGTGGATGTCGACTCCTAGGTGCATGGGATGAACACTGTAAAGCACCCCAAAAAACAATAATAATCCAAAAAAAAAGAAAAAAGAAAAGCTCCAACCACTATCGCTAGACCCCAAACCTGCAAGGCCAAATCAAACAAAAGAAAACAACAAGCACCAAACTAGCGAGAAAGCACAAACAGGCCAAACTGCACCCCCAGGGCCCCAAAGCACAAACCCGAGCCAAACAAACAGAACCAACAACCCATGAACCAACAGACTAGCAAGAACCACCGAGCCAATAAACAACATATGTATTTCCAACGATTACGAAACTGTAACCTAAGAACAAAAGGAACTAAAAACATACGAGGAGTGTGCGACTACAAATAAGCAAACATTATTACTTGCAAACTGCAAACAACAACAAACAAGGAATACAAAATGAAACTATGGCATCAAAACTTACTCTGAAACGATGAAATGCAGAAGCACAGGTCGAATCGTGAGCAAAACAACAAGCAGCAACCGAGAAACCAACGAAGAAGAAGCACTCACCAAACCAGTAAACAATGTATGTAGTTTCAACGATTACGAAATTTCATTGCAAAGGCAAAACAAGGATGAAACATACAATGGCTATTGAACTGGTGGTGGACAAAGAAGACTGTGCAAATTCACTGTAACTGTATAGAAAATTTCGAGGAAAAATGTACTCTGAGAAGCGTATTTACATAAACATTTAAGGTTGTCAGGCTGTCTAAGGACCTCGTGGTATGCAAACATTTAAGCTATCAAGGTTGTTGGAGGACGTAGCGTCATCTAAACATTTAAGCTGTCAGGCCTATTGAGGCATCTCTGAATAAGTGTCAATACATTTCAACAAAAATACATCCGGCAAAGATGCTATAAACTTTGGAATTCTCAATCACTATAAATCTTGGATATCAAAACATTTCAATATGCTTAGTACATATCAAAACTTACGGATATATTCAACTAGAAGAAAATGTTAATACAAACTTTTGAACTAATGCTAGCATTAATCCACCTTCAAGCAATAGCAATATAGAGGAAAAATATATGATTAGAGAAAAAGTTTGGATATGTTTCCATATAAAACATTGGGAATAGCGAAGCCGACAATAAGACCTCCAATCTCTTATCCAATCAAATGAGTACATATATGGTACTTTTTATTATATAAAAATATATGTTTTTAATTCCATAGCTCCAACAATAGGTATGGTGCAAATATCAAATGACAAACTAATATGTAGTCAACTAATTATCGATCGCTATAGTCCCTCTATGCCTAAGGTAGGGACTAATAAAATTATAAAACTTAATATTATGAATATTATTAAATAATTCTTATTTTATATTGTAATAGTGAAATCAAGTTATAAAACTTTACTCTAATATGAGTTTTGCCTTAATTTTTTAATACAATTTTTTTTTTAAATAAACTAAGAATACATGTACATCCACTCAATTAATTTTATGAGGGAAATGAGTTTTGCCCTAATTTTTTAATATAATATAATTTACTAATAATCTAAAAATATAATATAATTTGTTTCTAAATAAGCTAAGAGTACATGTACATCCACTCTATGTAACTTTATTTGGGAAATGACTACATATAATTTTTGGAAATATGGTATAGAATGCAGTATCAACAGTACTTTGGCTATAAATATTTTCAGAAATAAGAGAAGATCACTATTTTCTTTTGGAAATAACTTTAAAGTACAAGTATTTATGGCATTTATTTTTGTTTATAATTTTTCAAGGGTGTTGGTTAAAAGTTCAATTTTTTTTATTTTTTTTGGTTGGAATTCATCTATGTAAATTTGGATAAAATAGCTATTTTCTATTGTTTAAATTGTATTTTCAAATACATAAATAGATTCACCTTGCTGAAAAACCCTTAAAACACTTGATTATTTAAACTTAACTATTCAAATCTTAAGATCCAACTATTCCTCTGGATTTAAGACAATCAAACTCAAAAAATCACCTAAAAACTACCAAAAAAAATTTAGACTACTATGCTATTTTTCAAATAGAGATATGCATTTTTGGATATCTTGTATTGAATTTACGTTTTTTGGGAAACAAAAATTCTTTATTTAATTTAGTTTCAAATTTTCCATTGTGTGATTTAATGCAAGTCAACACATTCAATAGTTTTTCGTAATCTTGTAGTTCTTAATGACTAATCTTGACTAATCTTGGCGTGTTTCGCATTTAATGACTAATCTTGTAGTTCTTATAGGGAAATAAGCTTAGATGACTAATTTATATATTCATGACTATTGATGATTGATTTATATATTCATGAAATAAGGTTATTAATGACTAATTTATATATTCAATGTGTGATCCACAATGAGAAAATAAGCCTCTATGATTTTAAAGTTCTTCTTTATTGTTATAAGGCATGTAAATCCAAAGACAATGATTTTTGTTGTCACTTACATAATTGAAAGAAAATCTCTCAACCATTTTCATATAGTTTTTCTATTTCATCAATACATATTGAACCTCAATATTGTGAGTCTTATTATAAAGTATTTTATATAGTGACATTTGAGGAAGGGTGGTGTCTCAAATAAAAATGACTTGGAAGGATAATTACTTCACAAAATGCAATAATTTTGAATTGAAATGATTCCTCAAAAATTGATGAGGTAATGTTCCCTAAAGTGGGTTTCTAATTAAAACCATGTCTTCTTCATAAGAAAAGAGTATCGAAGAATGCATTTGACCTACTATATTACGAAAGTTAATGAGATATTGTATATGATCTTTAGTGTGATATGTTTGTTGGCTCTTTTCATCTGGTTGATAACACTTTTGAAATATCCATGCAATCCATTGTTGGTATCCATTGGTCAAACATGTTATTGAAGGTGAAGTTTATATTACAAGCATATTATGGTTATTATCATTATCGATCCATGTAAAACATATAAATTTAATGACACAACAACCAATTAACTTAGTTTTTACTTTGTTAAAATCTTCACTCTTCTATGTGAAGGAAAATTCAAATACCAAAAAATAAAATTGAACATGGTAATAGTTTTTTTGGTTTTACAATTTGAACCTTATGCTAGATACATTTTCTATTCTTGAAATTTATTGAATTTGATATTTTTGAGCTCCTCTCATTATAGTTGGTTTCTTGTACGGTGGTGCATGATAATGCTTCAAACTATTCCTCATGAAGAAAGAAAAAAATGTTTTAGATCTCTAGAATTGTAACATACCCAGCCACCCATAGGCTGGGGTATGCTACCTTCAAGCCCACCCTTGGAATTCTTTCTCTTACCAATACCTTTTTAAAATTTAAGGATGCATAAAAGGAAAGACTTTAACGACATGCACAACAATAGTCAACAGACATGCATAGTCTAAAGATTCAATTAAACGATAATTAAATATACAACGAAAATACATTCATAAACATGCAATTGATACCATAACAGAGAGCACTTATCTTTATGAAAGATGACACCAACTGGATGCAGACCAAGGACGTTCCACCCAACTGTAGACACTATTGTTCCAAAACTCAAAAATAGTGTCACCCCTGAGCCAGGGCTATGAATCCACAAGGACGGTTCCAGAGTGTTACTTGGCTTCCCAAACTAGTCAACACCCAATCTCTCACAGACTTTCCATATATCACAGAAATCCAAGTACCCAGCTCTCTTCTACCCAGCTTGCACCACCCAAGAGAATGGACCTCCACCCTTCTCTGCCATGCAGTCCCTCAGGCAGTCCTTCTCCTTATTCGGGCTCCAATGCAACTCATCCAGAATCTCAATGTTGGAACTCTCAGCACTCGCAGTTGTGAGAAACGCTGGACACATGCCAATGCATCTCAGACACCCGGGCCTCAAGTCATAGCTGGATCACACCAGCGACCACTACATACAACTATCTCGTGGCTAATTCTTCGCTAGTTCATCTCCCTTTCCCAAACCAAGATGCAGATGAGGATGGATCAATGAATGGGTAAGTGGGTGATTGAAATGAATGGACATACAGGGATTCAACGAACAAGACATCAGTCAAACCCCCCACCATCAGATCAGAGGCAGGTTTAAGTAACCTTGAGGGGAAATCAAGAATCTCTTGGCCTTCCCTAAGAAGCTCATGTAATCGATCCCCTCCCTTAGAAAAAAAGGGTAATTAAAATAGGAAATAAACATTTAACCCCTCAAGCCCCCTCTCTCGTGGAATCATAGTCCCCTATAACTCTAGTCCTTGTCCGTCTAGTAGCCAACCATGTATTTATTATTAATAATGATAGAAAACATTACATGTCTTGGGCACACTGGCCTTTTAATACTTGTTTGGGCACCATGGCCTCTCATCATTGTAACAATACATGATTTAAAATGGGGGTTCAAAACCCGAGGTGTTACATCCCCTCCCCCTTATTTTGGCACTGTCCTCAGTGCATATACAAAATAGAGATCAAAATCTGAAATTTATTCAAAAAGCTCTGAGTACTCTGCCTGCATGGAATCTTCACACTCCCAGGTAGAATCTTCAAGACCGTAGTAGGTCCACTTAAGTTTTACCAACTCTATAACTCGATTCCAGATCATTTTGACTTTTATGTCCAATACCCGCACTGGATGAACCTGAAAATCTCCCTCTGTCTCTACCTGAATCAAATGCCAATCAATAACATGGTTAGGGTCATGTACATATTTATTTAGAAAAGATACATGAAATACATTATGCACATTCATGGAAGCAGGCAATGCACACATGTATGCAACTGGCCTTATTCTGTCCAATATTTCAAATGGACCATAGAATCTGGCTGCCATGTTTGTACAACTACCCAATTTCAAAGATCTTTTCTTGGGCTTCACTTTCAAAGTGCACGCTCCCCTACTTTAAATTCTCTAGCTGTCTTGTTCTTGTCTGCATAGACTTTCTGTCTATCCTGAGCTTCCTTTAAATTTTGCATGATCTTAACCACCTAGTCTTCCATGTCCTTGAGCAACTCTAGCCCAAGTTCCACTCTATCAACTAGGTTGTCCTATCTTATTGGAGTATCACATTTCCTACCATACAAGGCTTCAAATGGGCTCATTATTAATGAAGCTTGATACCCATTATTATATGTAAACTCAACTAAGTGTAAGTAATGTTCCCACTTAGATGGCTTATCCATCACATACATTCTCAACACGTCTTCAATTATTCGATTGACTCTCTCTGTTTTCCCATCTGTCTGGGAATGATATGATGTGCTAAAGTTTAGATTTGTTCCAAATCCTTTAAACAATCCCCTCCAGAAATTGGAGGTAAAATTTGTATCTCTGTCCGAGATGATTGTACTAGGTATCCCATGCAACCTAGCAATTTTGTTCCAGAAAATTTTTGCAATATTAGTCATTGTATGCATTGTCTTCACAGGCACAAAATGAGCAACCTTTGTTAATTTTTCAACCACCACCATGATTGAATCATGTTGTTTATTCGTTCTCGGTAATCCTATGATGAAATCCATGGTGATCACTTCCCATTTCTTCTCTGGGATTGGCAATGGCTGCAACAAACCCACTGGGTGCCTATGCTCACCCTTCACCTTCTGACATTCCATACATTGAGCGATGTAATATGAAACATCCTTCTTCATTCCCAGCCAAAAGAACTCACTTCATACTGTTGTAATTGTTTTCTGGTAACCAGGATGTCCAGCATAAGGAACATCATGCATTTCCTTCAGTAACAAATTCCTCAGTGCTCCAGAACTAGGAACATAGATTCTATTTTTATCAAGGAGAAGTACGTCTTCCTTTATCTCATACTCCTTTATTTTCTATTGTACATCTCCTTGCTGTAAATTTTCCTTTACCTGTAGGTAATGCTGGTCTGTAACAAGACCATCTAAAATTATGCTCTTCAAGTCTGATTGATGCATACTGAAAGCAATAACATGCATGATATGCACTCTTCTATTAAGTGCATTGACAACTTTATTCTCCTTTCCCTTGATATGATTGATATCGAAGTCATATTCACTTAAAAATTCCAACCATCTTGTTTGCCTGGCATTCAATGTTGGTTGTTAAAAAAGATACTTCAGGCCAATGTGGTCTATCCTTAATTTCAATTTCTTCTCCATGAGATAATGCCTCCACATCCTCAAGGCGTGAACAATGGAAGCAAGTTCCAAATCATGGGTAGCATAGTTCCTCTCATGTTCTTTAAGATTTTTGGACTCATATCCAATGGCATGTCCATTTTGCATGAGGAATCCCCCAAGTCCTTCCTTACTTGTGTCTGTACATACCACAAAAATTTCATTTGGGTCAGCAATATTTAACACAAGTGCACTAGTAAGTAATTCCTTCAACATATTAAAATTATTTTAACACTTGAGGGTCCATTCAAATTTGGTTCCCTTCTTTTGCAAAAAAGTGATGGGATGAGAAATCTTAGAGAACCCTACTATGAACCATCTGTAGTAGCAAGATAATCCCATAAAATATCTTATGTCTGACACATTTCTGGGTGTTGGCCATCCTCTAATGGATTTGATCTTCTCTCGATCTACCGCTATGCCCTACTCTGAAATAATGTGTCCCAAGTAATGGATATGCTTTTGATAAAAAGAACACTTACTCAACTTGGCATACAAATGATCTTCTCTCAGTACTTGCAACACCAGTCTTAAGTGATGTTCATGCTCCTCTACAGAATTAGAATAGATAAGTATGTCATCGGGAATACTATGACAAACTTATCCAAATAATTCATGAATATGTCATTCATTAAGCACATGAAGACAACTAGTGCATTGGTCAGTCTAAATGGCACCTCTACAAATTCATAATGACCATACCTGGTCCTAAAGGTTATCTTATGAATGTATTCTTCCTTGATTCTTACCTGATGGTATCCTGTCCTCAGGTCAATCTTTGAGAATATATTTTATCCTCTTAGTTGATCAAAGAGGTCATCAATTCGGGGTAGAGGATACTTGTTCTTTATAGTGTACTTTTTCAGCTATTTGAAGTCAATACATCGCCTCAAGGTTCCATATTTCTTTTTGACAAAAAGTATTGGTGCTCCCCAAGGTGAAACACTTGGATGTATGTACCCTTTCTTCTACAATTCCTCCAACTGCATTTGTAATTCTTTTAACTATGGTGTTCTCATTTTGTAAGGTATTTTTGACATCGGGGCAGCTCCTGGTGCTAAATCAATTGAAAAATATATCTCCCTTCTTGGTGGAAATCCAGGTATTTCTTGGAATACATCTTCAAATTCTTGTAGTATCGAGAAATCTTCGAGGCTTGGCCCCTTTGTATTATTTGGCTCTTCCACATGAGATGCATACAATTGACATCCCTTCCTAAAACATCTTTTTAGCTATAAGGATGAAATCTCCCTTATAGAGATGGGTCTTGGAATTCCTTTCATAGTGCTCTATTTTCCATTTCCATCAAGACATGTAAATGTCTTGTTATGAAAATCTAGGACAACATGATGCTTGTCCAACCAATCCATTTGAATATGAATATAATAAGACCCCAATGGTATGATATTTAGATCAATACTAGTATTCACGCCATTAAGACTTATGGAACAACTTCTTACCATATCATGGATTCTTCTTTTGGTTCCAGTGGCTAACTGAACCAAACTTGTTTCTCCAAGTTTAATTTTCTCCAAATGTAATCTATCCACTATCTTAGAATCAATGTAGAAATGACTTGCTCCTGAATCAATCAAAATAGAAACAGGCTGATTTATGATCTTACCTTCCACCTTGATCATATTGGACTGATACCCTGCTTATCGATCCTCTAAAGCTGCATAGATTCTTCCCATATCTTCGACTGTTGTTGCCTCTTGTATGTTTTGCACAGTCTTCACTCTATCCTTTCTATGTGGGAAATCCTTGTACATGTGATCCTCCTTCCATCCCCAACATTGGATTGGTGGTCTTCCCCTTTTTCCCAAGGAATATTCCTTTTTGAAATCCCCCTTAGCATATTGATCTTGATGATTTCTATTAGGCTCATTCCTATTGAACGAAGGTTTGAATCCTTTCCTCCTCTGATAGGACTTCGCATTTTTATTGTCCTTCCAAGATTTCTGCAAGGATTCTCTTCCCTGGCCTTGCTCATACATGTATTTATCCTTCCGTATGGCCCCAATCAAGGTTTTGGGTTCATCATACTTGATCTTTTCCTTATAAAAGATTCGAAGTCCACTTAGAAATATTTGTATTTTCACTTTCTCATCACCAATGAACCTAACATACTTTAACAATCCCAATAAATTCTTATCGTACTGTGCCATAGTCATGCTTCCCAACCCGAGTTCAAAGAACTCGTACATTTTCTTGTCATAGAAATGCTCTGAGAGTTACTCATTCTGGAAATACTTCTTGAATTTCTTCCAAGTGATCTTACTCTCATTAATGTGCTCCACTTGCTTCAGTTGGTCCCACCACATTGCATCTTTCCCATGTAAATGGTAGGTGGTAATCTTGGCTTCTAGATTTGATGAATAGTTATGAAACTGAAAATATCTCTTGATCCCAAGAAACCATGCTTCGACATCATCTTCCCTTTCTCTTTCACCGTCGAAGAAAGGTGTCTTGAGATTCCTCAACTCTCCTTGAAAACTATTTACCTCTTGTTTCCTTCTTTGGTGTCTGATAGGAGACACCTCTAGACTGCTTATGGGATCATCCGCTACATAAAAAATTCCTTCTGAGTAAGGAGGTGAGTGGTGTCCATGAGCTCTGCTAGAACTTCTAGAATAACTAGCTCTTCCATGATCATCCCTTCTTTCATGGCACGTGCATTCTTCCTCTTGTCTTGAGTTTGATCCCTTCTTCATTTGTCTCTGCATCTGATTTAAGCTCTGCAACACTCGAGCATTTATCTGACTTTTCTCTCTCATCTGTCTCTCGTTGTCTTCTTTGTAGCTATGCACTTCCATCTTCAAGCTTCTTACCGTTTCTATTAATGTTTCCTTCTCGCATTTTCCCTTGCTTCCATTGGACTCTGTCTCTGCATTACCAACTTTGGTATTCTAGAATTCAACCTCCTTATCCTGACTGGAGGCTCCCTCGCCTTCTTCCATTTCCTCAATACAAATCTTGAGCTAATGTTCTTAAGCCCCTTACTTCTGCAAAATGTGCAAGCGACCATTTTGTTAGAATTATGCATATGATAAACAAAATTGTCAAACCATGGTACAGGTATCTTTTTTTTTTTTTCTTAATGGAGATCATATCACCATTCTCTAAAAATAACAGTGTCCTATTATCCTTGGCTGACACAAAATCTCATCCTGTGCAGGTGCTTCCTTCAAACCACCCTCCCAGGTGACCATAGCTAGAAATCGTGGATAAATCCTTCCTTAGCACTTTTATGTCTCAAAGACAACCAATTCGACCCTTATCCCTCCTTCCCTCAGCTCTCAATCTACATATGACCATGACCATGACCCTGCACTTAGCTGAAAAAGAAATTGTCTAGAGCTTCAAGACATTGACACTTTCAGCCAGGACCGGATCAACGGTCCTTATTCTCTTTCACGATCAATGATCGAGATCCACTTCGAGACTCTGTGCTTCGAGGGTCCCAAATTTCCCTGCTTGCCTCCTCTCGGAACACTTTTACCCATAGTTCATGATCTACCGATGGGTGTCCTCCCGCATATCAACGGTTGTGAACCGCTTCAACTCTTCGGGCTTCAGAAGTTTCAAAATTTCCTCCTACACTTTCTCCTAGAGTGCTTTCACCTGAAGTCGATGATCCTTCGACGTGTGTCTTCTAGAATCAACGATTGATACGTACTCCAGCCTTCAGGATTTTTTGACCCAACACAACCTATCACATCCTTCCACTCCGGAGTGCCCAATCTTCAGACTGGACGATATTCTGCCACATGGAGAAATACTACAAGTGGACACATGGCCCAATCAGGTGGGTGACATGTGTCACATTCTAACTGAATTTTCAATACTCCAAATGCTCAAAAAATACTGACACGTGGCACACATCCCATGTGTCCATGTCATCCCAGGTGACATCTACAAGCCACATCACTTCGAGAAATTCTGGGGTCCACATCACCTCCAGGTGACATCATAGTGCCCCAAACCTCGAATTTATGAATGGGCCAATCTGTCGCCATGTGTCTTCTTGGATCGAATGACTAAGATTCACTTTGGGTCTTCACCCGAAGTCCACAGATCTACACCGTGTGCCCTCCTTAATCTGAAGGTTGAGGCTTACTTTGGGTCTTCGGACTTCGAAAATATCAAATTTCAAAACTTATATGGCCCCACTGGCTTGTATCCGAAGCCTTGGATCTGGTGATGAGTGGCTCTCGACAGATCAATGGTTGAGATCCTTTTGGGTCTTTGGGTTTCAGAAATCTCAAACTTCAAACCCCTCAAAGTACACGGGATTATGTCACATGTCCTCTTGAATCAAACGGTTGAGGCTTACTTCAGGTCTTCACCCGAAATCCACAGATTTACGCCACGTCTCTTTTGTATCAGGCAACCTAGATTCACCTCGGGCGATCTGGCACTTGAGATCTATTTCAGATGATCAGACGATCGATATTTACTTCGGCTCTCTTGGCTTTGAGAGTTTCAAATCTCAACTGAAAACCTCTCAATCAGATTCCTCCAGAGTTATTGATCTGCTAACACATACCTCTTGGTGATCGACGATCAGGATCTACTTTGTCTATACGGAATTTCAATGTTCAATCCCTAACATGTCACATCACTCACTGCCTTTCAATTTTTGGGGGCACACATCTACGTTTTGGAGTAACCCGCTTTTCTCCCCGCAATTCTCTTGATTCTAAAACTTAACCCCTTGGGGAAACCATGGTTTGGATTGCAGGACCACCTTGGGAAATTATCTCATGTGCAACTTGGTTCCCCACAATGCCTTATGTCTATTGATCTCACTCTCCAATGGGATTTGACGGTTGTGACCATAACCCTTTCTTCCTTTTCATCGGATGACCCATGTTCACCTGTCCTCCGATCCAACTATATACACTACTGTTCCAAAACTCAATAGTAGCATCACCCCCGAGCCAGGGCTATGAATCCACAAGGACAATTTTAGAGTGTTTCTTGGCTTCCCAAGCCAATCAATACCCAAGCTCTCACAAGATTCCCATTTCACACAACAATCCAAGTACCCAACTCTCTTCTACCCAGCTTGCACCACCCGAGAGAACGGACCTCCACCTTTCTCTGCCACACAGTCCCTCAAGCAGTCCTTCTCCTTATTCGGGATCTAGCGCAACTGGTCCAGAATATCAATGCTAGAACTCTTAGGACTCACAGCTTTGAGCAATGCTGGACACAAGCCAACGCATCTTAGACATGTGGGCCTCAAGTCATGGATGGATCACAGGAGTGACCAAAACAACCAACTATCCCATGGCTAATTCTTTGAAAGTTTGGATCCCTTTCCCAAGCCAAGACACGGATGAGGATGGATCAATGAATGGGTAACTGGGTGCATGAAAGTGCATGAGGCAAATGAATGGACGTACAAGGATTCAACGAAAAATACATCAGTCGAACCCCCCCATCAGATCAGAGGTGGGCTTAAGTAACCTCATGGGGAAATCAAGAACCTCTTGGCCTTCCCCAAGAAGCTCACATAACCGATCCCCTCCCTTAGACAATAAGGGTAATTAAAATAAGAAATAAACATTTATCCCCTCAAGCCCCCTCTCTTGTGGAATCATAGACCCCTATAACTCTAGTCCTTATCCGTCTAGCATCCAACCATGTATTTTATTATTAATAATGATAGAAAATATTACATGTTTTGGGCACACTAGCCTTTTAATACTTGTTTGGGCACCCTGGCCTCTCAACATTGTAACACTATATTATTTAAAATGGGGGTTCAAAATCCGGGGTGTTACAAGAATATAATACATCCATAAGATGACACATTGGGTTCATTTATATCTATTTGAACGTATGAGCTTCATATCTTTGAGGTCTAAGTAAATAAAGTGAATTTTAAGTAAGGAAGTTGATTGGGGGCATTAGCTCAAAAAGTCCAAGAAAATGGATAAATACCTTGGAAGTAAGAAAACCATTCTCATAGGAGGGAGGGAAAAAACAAGTAATTAGAGAATAAAGAATTTGAAGAACCTTGGAATTATAAATACTATGTTGGGATAAAATATAAGTCACACTCTTAAGAAGGTAACATACATAACAACAACATATGATTCAATTTGTAATAATTCATCATGTAGAGGGTGGTTTAGTGTCTCCATGGACAACACAAAATAAAACATGAATATAGTTCTATTTTCATCCATTAATGGAACAATATAGAGAACTTTTAAAATTATACATGGATTCACTTCAACACAAAACACCAATTAGTGGAGGTGCGTGGAGGTTTTAACAGAGGTCAATAGGACACAATTGGCTCACGATGAGAGAAAACATGTCACAAAGTGGGATTTTAAAATGGATTGGGGAGGATAACAACTTTCTTCTCAACCACTCAAGCTACACCCAATACACACACACACACACATTTCCTTTGTCTTGGAGAAATATGTGAGTTGCTTGACACCATATTTTGAAAGATAAAGTCTATCATTGTGAGAGAAAGCCTCATCAAATAAGGCATGTTATAATTCAAATGAATAATATTGAATGTGGAAAATTCATCTCCAAGTACAAATCAAATTGATAACATGATTTTTAAGCATTATATGGCTACAACCTTCTTCTTTTTTCAAAGGAAAKCATTGCATGAACCATCAATTTTCCAGAATATTAGTGATCTGGATTTAGGAGMAAAATGAACYGATTAACAGAMTAAATACAATAAACACAAAGATATGAAGAACAACAGAGATATCYAGTGAACAATATCTTCTATTGAATAAATGAAATAGGCTGAAACTGTAAAACTACAGAACTRAAACACTTGCTCGAATGGTGGTAGCTATCTCTGAGAAGAGATGTGGCTRCTACAAGCATCCATCTGAGAAGAATGATTAGAATGAGGCTCCATAGGCATTTCTAATATTACTCATGAATTCCAAAATCCTAGACATCCAAAAACCTAAACCTAGGAGGTGAAACGCCAAAAGTCATGTGGGCCCCTATGGGTAAGTTGGTACCTCAACTTTCCTTGTAAATTTTGCATATGACCTTCATTTTAGGCTTGTGATAGCTCATTGGAAAGGTATTTTAGAGAACTACACATTACGTCATCAAACTCTAACTCTGTCTATAGTTTTACTATGGCGAGCCAAACATACATTGTTTAAGGATCCAAAATGGCCCTAGAAGTACAATAAGATGTGATGACATGAAAACATACAAATTAAGCCAATTGGATTAGGTGATAGGCCATCGATATCCACCTGGAAGATGTGTAGGGATTCATACAACCCCAAAAGTTTAGAACCCACAATTACAAATAAGTATAGAAGAACATCTTGAACTAAAAAATGATAAGATGAGCCAGTTGGAATAGGTGGGTGGACACCAATATCCACCTGGATCAATCCTCCCCCCTTAGGTATAAATGATCTCCATTGCGTTGAGTTCCCCCATCAGGTGAGGAAAATTTTGTTGGATTTGGCCTCGGGTAGGCCACTTGCCTTGGTGTAGGCGTTGCCCTACCTTGATAACCCAATAAAGTTGGATCCGCTGCTGGCAAGTGCCCTTAACCTCTGTGTCCACTATCTGATCAATGGATGTCTGTTCCATGTAGTCAGAGTTGAGATTTGTTGGTGTTAGTTGTTCTATGATCTCTGAGGTATCCAATAATGGTGGAAAATATATCCAAAGGAGGTCCACATTGAACACTGGGTGCAAGCCAAGGAATGATGGAGTGTTGAACTCAAAAACATTGTTACCCACAACCTTGGTGATGGTGTAAGCACCATAACGAAGTGGGAGGAGCTTTCGATGGTTCCCTGTAAGACGCGTCTTCTGCAATTGTAACCAGACCTTGTCTCCAACCTGAAACTGGTGTGGTACCATGTGTTGATCATGGTGCTACTTGTACTTAGCATTGGATTTTTGCAAAATCTCCTCGACTTGTTGGCGGATATGCTGAATCCGCTCAATGAATCTGGTGGCTTTGTCGGTCTCAGACTGAACATGGGAAGATTCTGTCTATGTGGTTTCCAGAGGTAGTGCAACATCAATGGGACCCAAGGGTTGGAATACCAGTCCCACTTGAAATGGACTATGGCCCATGGATCTATGGAGAGCCATGTTGTAACTATGTTGAACATAGGAGAGAATCTCATCCCATGTACACAAATGCTTAGAGTTGTACATGCGCAGGATGTGAACAATAATCTGACTGACGAACTTTTTTTGGCCCTTTATTTGGGGGTGGGAAGTAGTGCATTTAGTGAGCTTGGTTTCCAACAGTGACTAGAGACTTGACCAAAATGTGTTGAGGAACCTACTGTCCCGATCAAAGATGATGGTATTTGGTATCCCAAAATGGACCCACACTCGTTCAAAGTAGAACTTGGTAGTATATGTCATTGTGATGTTCTTCTTGCAGGCTATGAGGATGGTCATCTTCGAAAACCAATCAAGGACCACAAATACACAATCATTGCCTTTCTTGGTGGACGGAAGGCCAGACATGTAATCCATCAAGATGGATTCCCAATGCTTCTCGAGGGTAGGAAGAGGGGTTTATAAGCCTTACTTCTTGATGGTTGGCTTGGCAATGGCACAGGAAATGAAAGATCTGATATACTTGTTGACGTCTTGTCAAAGTTTTGGCCAATAAATTTTTTCTAGAGAACGACCATAGTTTTCCCACGTAAAAATGTACTGCCACCTGACTATAGTGGGCTTCCCAAATCATCTTTGCATGCTCACTTACAGGAACACAGAGATGGATCGGATGGAATAACAACCTATCATGAATGTGAAATTCAGTGATATTCACAACTGTACCCAAGAGCTAATAGGTGGTGGTGAAGTCTCGAACTTGCTGATAAATTTGGGGCCACTTAGATGCCTCATGTTCACAGGAATGGAGCATAGTGGTGAGTGAAGCTATATGAGGTCGACTAAGGAATTCATCAACATGATTTGTGCTTCATGTCTTATACTTGATGTTGAGATGGAACTGCTGCAGGTAGGTGGACCACTTCTAATGGTGGTCATTCTACAACTTCCCATGTTTCTATATGAACTATAGATGATTTTGATCAGTTTGGATGATCGTCTCCTTTCCCACAATGTAATGTTTCCATTAACGACATGCTTGTACATTGGAATACATTTCCTTGTCATAGGTGGGGTATTTATGGACAATATCCGAGAGTGTCTCACTATGGTATGCCACCAAATGACCATGTTGAGTGAGAACCACATCTACAACATAGCCAGATGCATCAGTCTCAACTTCGAAGGGTTGTTGAAGATCAGAAAGGGAGAGTACTAGATTTGAGCACAAGCGATACTTCATATCATCAAATGATCATTGTTGTTCCTTCCCCCACATGAAATTTTCCCTACCACCACCCTTGGTCACGTGGTTGAGGGCCCATGCAATATGGAAGAATCCCAACATGAACCGTCAGTAAAAATTGGCCAATCCCAAGAAGCTCTGAAGCTCGGCTAGTGTGGTCAGTGTTGACAAATCATAGATGACTTGGATCTTAGAGGGATCAACATGTACCCCATGCTCATCAACAATGTAGCCCAAGTATTGGACCCTGTTCATTCCAAAGGAATATTTTTCCAAGTTGGCATATAGCTTGTGCTACCACATAGTGCTCAAAACCTGTTGAATATGCCACATGTGCTATGCCCAAGTTCTATTGAAGATGAAGATGTCGTCCAAATATACCACCACAAAAGAGTTGATGAAGGGTCTCAATAGATCATCCATCAACCTCATGAAAGTGGCTGGTGAATTTTTTAGGCGAAAGGGGATGACCAACCATTCATGGAGACCTTGTTTAGATTTGAAAGTTGTCTTCCAGACATCAGTTGGTTCGATGGGAACCTGGTGGTAGCCAGACTTTAGGTCAATATTGCTAAATAACTTTTCCCCCTTGAGTTGGTCAAGAAGGTCATCAATATTGGGAATTCGGTACCGTTTTCTAACTCTGATTTTGTTTAATTCTTTGTAATCAATGCAGATTCACTTGGTCTTGTCCTTCTTCTGCACCACTACAATCAGGCTTCTGTAAGGGGAGGAGTTGGGTCTAATGTGCCCCTTTTGAAGAATCTCTTGGATCTAACTCTTGGTTTCATCATTTTCCTTCAGTGAGTGATGATAGACTGGTCCATTAGGCAGAGGTGCACCGGGGGTTAGATCAATTGATTCTTGACTTAGAAGTGCGTCGGTACCCTCGTGGGTGAGGAGAAGATGTCTTTGTACTCTTCCACGATCCTGTCCACTTTATTTTACTACGAATAGAGGCTCCGTGTAGAGGCCACGGATGTGGTGATGAACTTCTACTTACTGTGAGCATGGATCACAAACACCTTACTGTGAAATGACCTTATTGCATTGCTTAGCAAATATTAAAGAAATAACGATAGGAGGCACTACCTCTGGTATCCTATACAATTGTCTACCCAAAGTAATAATAACACTGTGTGGTATAGACTCATACACAACATGAAGCTTCCACAAATATGGTTGTCCTAAAATAACATCATAAACTTCAAGGGGAGCAATATCACATAATACCTCATTGATTCGAAAAGATTTTTTAACGACAATGGTTGAGTTATTTTGCATGAGTTATTTTACCATTTAGGAAATTGATGAAAGAGGAAGAGTTAATCAAGAAACATGGAAGCCATAAATCAATATATAGATATGGAAATAATAATGAAGAAACAACAAACCATAAACAACAAAGTTGATAACGGAGTTCGACAATCTCGCCTACGTCTTCAGGCCTTTGTGTCAATGGGTGAGGCTTTCTTATTTTTGTTCAAAGATTCAAAAGTACATCAGAACAGTTCCAAATGGATTACAAACTGATCTGGTCATGTTCTACCAGATCACAAGAACCCATCAAAACTGATGGAACTGAAAACAGATGAACAAAGCTCCCAGAAATGGCCCGCACTCCTCAATGGATCATTCTCATCATAAACTCAAAGTATTAAAAACAATATTTTGAAATGCTCAGAATGCCAAATAGATGGCTTCAATGGCTTCAAAATTTTCAAAAACCCCTAGCTGGGCTCTTCCTGCACCCGATTGGCCAAAAATTGAAGAAATTACACTCCTGGGAGTTTTCCCTAATAACTTGTAGTTCTATGTTATACAAAACGCACCTAGAGGCCTCTGAACCTAGCTCTGTGTGTTCTCATTTAAAAAACCAAGCACCACAACGTTTCTACAACTCGGGTGATTTTGTCGCATCGTTAAGGTGATGACACCCTTATCCTAGCAAAGGACAAGGTCGTATGGCCCATGTGGCCAGGTGTTGGGCTAACTGCCCGCACCCGCCGGCTAGCCCCCTTCGTTTCTGGGCCTTGGTCATATGTGTCGACCATATGGCCATGCCCCATACCTCCACACGCTCTGTACTCTATCTGGATCCTGGTCATGGCCCCTAGTTACATGCTTTGGTTGACAGGCTAGCCCGACTGATCGAGCGCTAACCCCATTGTGCGTGCTACCCGTATAGCACCCAGGTCATATGGTGGAGGTTACGTGGTATACGCCGTAGCTGTGGGCCGGCTAGAGTGAAGTGTGTCGCACATCGATACACAAGATGTATGGTCATATAACTATAGTCGTATGGTGTGAGAGTGCCGGAGGCTGGGGCTAGATCCCAACCCTTTGTTCCACCGAACTTACAACGGTTCAACTTTAAATAGAACATTCACCCCCTGGTTTACAAGGAACACTGAGGGCGAGCTAGTAGCCCAGCCCTACCAAGTCACTTTCCTGGACTGGAGTTCACGGGTTCCACTCCCCGGGAAACCATAAACTTTTTCAACCATCAACCAATGAATGGGTGCCACATGGCACCTTTACATTTGCTAAATAATTTCCATGTGTCAAACTCAAATTTGTCCACCTATACCTGCCCAGTCAGTGCCACTGTAACTTCCATGTCTACACCTGTCCACGTAAGCTCCAACTCACTACCACATCACTTGCATGGTCGTACGACCTGTACAATCAATTTCTACGTCATCACTGTATGGACTATACAGTCAACATTTTTTTTGCGTGTTTGACAGAATGAACAGATCGTGATATATTTCGCATATGAAATTCGTTTGAGCCCATTCAAGTTGCATTGGGTTTGTATCAATGAGGGCTACGAACACGTCCTTTTTGAAGAGATTTTGAGCACTTTGATTTTTAGGCCTACCTGGACCCATTTTGGTTCCTGGATCCATTATGGATCACTCATGTTTGAAGGGATTGACTCCATAGGGAAGACGACACTGTTGGCTAACATGAAGATCTCTTCCTTGGAAAATCCAACCGATAGTGTAGGATTGTGGGTGTAG
This sequence comes from Picea engelmannii, assembly GCA_009831015.1. Taxonomy (NCBI): domain Eukaryota; kingdom Viridiplantae; phylum Streptophyta; class Pinopsida; order Pinales; family Pinaceae; genus Picea; species Picea engelmannii. Next base: position 174,417 of record ML799433.1, on the reverse strand, counting down.
TGTCATTGGTAGGTTCAACCTCTTAATGACCTATGCTGATATCAAGTTCTTTTCAATGTCGCTATCGAAAATGAAATGAAGTGGATCCCCCTTTACCCACATTTGTGAGTGAAAGAGGTGTTCCCCTTCCTCTGGTTCTTCTGGTTCTCTTGGTTGGACTTTGGTGGTAGTGACAATGGCACTCAGTTCAACATCGATAATCTGCTTCCCTCCTTTTGGATTTCATTCGGACTAAGAATCGCCCTTTGACTCAAAAGCCTTCAACTCGACCACGAGTGACTTCTTGGAGCGACATTATTCAGTGTTGTGCCAAGGGATTTTATGGTATTCACACGATTTTCCTGTGTCCTTCTTCATCTTCTCAATTCCCTTCTTGTGTTGCGGCTTGGACACTATGTCCTGAGAGTGGTCATCTTTTCTTTGTCCTTTGCTATGTAGGTTGGGGTCACCTTTTCCCTGCTTTAGCTGTGAGGAGTTTGTAGATCCAAACTCTCGCCTCTTCTGGTTAAATTTTTTCTCAATCTTGATAGCATATCTATAAGTCATACCCAATGAAGCGATGTATAAAAACTCCATTTCTATTTGTGTATCTATGAAAATAGTCACGATATTTGAGCACTAGATGTACCTCAGAGTCTTTGATACCGAACTTGGTGTGCAAGTATGGAAAATATTGGTGAAATATGGTACTGTGTGGTCCTTTTCTTGACGCAAGGTGGTCCATCTGGTGTACTGGTCCTTGTAGCTTCCAACATGGTAGTACTATTCTTTAATGGCATCCCGGAAGGAATCCCATGTAGTGGAAACCACAAATATTGTAGATTCCTCTATGGGCCTTTTCTTAGAGTAAGTGTCCCACCAGTCCTTAACATGGGGGATGACCTTGAGGAGTGCAAAACTAATATTTTCCCTATCAGAAAAATTATGGATCGAAAAAAACTGTTCATGCAGATTCAACCATTTATCTACAACATCTGCATCTATCATTCCTTCAAATAATGGAATATCAAATTTTTTCTATACCTTGAAGGGGGTTTCATGTCCACTTGATGAAGATGGTTCTCATGTGGGAAACCACTAAAGGATTTGTGCAAAGTTGTCCATCATTTTGTTCATTTGTCGCACAAGGGCTTCCTCAAGCAAAATTTTAAAAGGATCTCCTGCTCCATCATATTTATTTTCATCTCCCATGGATTTTTGTCGAGTTTGGCATGAAAGATCTTGCAACGAATCAATTGATTCGAGTCCCAACTTCTTGTACCCATATCTTGTCGGGGACATGCACGCAGAAAAATAAATGAAGAGAAGATCGCTCTGATACCATTGATCCATATTTAGGAGCGGAACACACTGATTAATAGACTGAATACAATAAACACAGAGATACGAAGAACAATACAAATATCCATTGAACAATACATTCTATTGAATATATGAAATAGGTTGAATCTGTAAAACTGCATAACTGAAAAACTTGCTCGAATGGTGGTAGCTATCTCTGAGAAGACATGTGGCTGCTACGAGCATTTGTCTAATAAGAATGATTACGATGAGGCTCCATAGGCCTTTTTAATATTACTCATGAATGCCAAAACCCTAAACATCCAAAAACCTAACCCTAGGAGGTGAAATGTCAAAAGTCATGTGGGCCCCTATGGGTAAGTTGGTACCTCAACTTCCCAGGGTCATAAATTTTGCATACAACCTCCATTTTGGGCATGTGATAGTCCATT
>ML799433.1:142441-153923 GCA_009831015.1 Picea engelmannii | reverse complement strand
CCCAATACACACACATACACACACACATATTAGTCTTGGAGAAATATGTGAGTTGCTTGACACCATAATTTGAAATATAAAGTCTATCACTCTGAGAGAAAGGCTCATCAAATAAGGCACGTTATAATTCAAATGAATAATACCGAATGTGGAAAATTCATCTCCAAGTACAAATCAAATTGATAACATAATTTTTAGGCATTCTATGGCTACAACCTTCTTCTTTTTTCAAAGGAAAGCATTGCAGGAACCATCCATTTTCGAGAATATTAGTGATCCGGATTTAGGAGCGTAACGAACTGATTAACATACTGAATACAATAAGCACAAATATATGAAGAACAAAATATATATCCAGTGAACAATATCTTCTATTGAATAAATGAAATAGGCTGAAACTGTAAAACTGCAGAACTGAAACACTTGCTCAAATGGTGGTAGCTATCTCTGAGAAGAGATGTAGCTTCTACGAGCATCCATCTAAGAAAAATGATTACAATGAGGCTCCAAAGGTATTTCTAATATTACTCATGAATTCCAAAACCCTAGACATCCAAAAACATGTCCCTAGGAGGTGAAACACCAAAAGTCATGTGGGTCCCGATGGGTAAGTTGGTACCTCAACTTCTTGGGGTTGTAAATTTTGTATATGACCTCCATTTTAGGCACGTGATAGCTCGTTGGAAAGGTATTTTAGATAAATACACATTACATCGTCAAACTCTAACTTTGTTGATAGTTTGACTCTGGTGAGCCAAAAAAACATTGTTTAGGGCTCCAAAACGACCCTCGAAGTACAACAATATGTGTTGACATGAAAACATACAAAATAAGCCAGTTGAATTAGGTGATATGCCACAAGTATCCACTTGGAATATGTGTAGGGCTTTAGACAACCCCATAAGTGTAGAACGCACAATTACAAAGAAGTGCAAAAGAACATGTTGAACTAAAAACTAACAAGAAGAGCCCGTTGGAATAGGTGGGTGGCCACAAATATCTACTTGGATCAATCCTCCACCCTTAGGAAGCAGTGGTCTCCATTGCATTGGGTTCCCCCGTCATGTGAGGAAAATTTTGTTGGATTTGACCCCGAGTGAGCCACTTTCCTTGGTGTAGGAGTTTCCCTCCCTTGCCAACCTGATAAAGCTAGATTTGTTACTAGTGAGTGCCCTTGAGTTATGTATCCACTATCTTATCAATGGATGCATGTTCCATGCAATCAAGGTTGAGATTTGTTGGTGTTAGTTGTTATGCGATCTCGTAGGTGTCCAATAATGGTGGAAAATATGGACGAAGGATGTCCACATTATACATTGGGTGCAAGCCAAGGAATGATGGAGTGTTGAGCTCAAAAGAATTGTTACCCACAACCTTAGTGATGGTGTAAGGACCATAGTGAAGTGGGTGGAGCTTTCTATGGGGCCATGTAAGATTCTCCTTCTGCAAGTGTAACTAGACCTTGTATCCAACCTGAAACTAGTGTGGCACCCTATGTTGATCATGGGGTTTCTTGTACTTAGCATTGCCTTTCTGCAAAATCTCCTCGACCTATTGGTGGATGTGTTGAATCCACTCAATGAACCTAGTGGCTTTGTTGGTCTCAGATTGAACATGGGAAGAGTTTGTCTGTGTGGTTTCCAAAGGTAGTGAAACATCAATGGGACCCAATGGTTGGAATCCTAGTCCCACTTGAAATGGGCTATGGCCGATGCAGCTATGGAGATCCTTGTTGTAACTGTGTTGAACATATGAGAGACTCTCATCCCATGTATGCAGGTGCTTAGAGTTGTACATGTGTAGAATGTGCACAATCATTTGATTGAAGACCTTTGTTTGGTCCTCTGTTTGGGGGTGGAAAGCAGTGGATTTAGTGATCTTGGTGTCCAGCCGTGCCTAGAGACTTGACCAAAATGTGTTGAGAAACCTATTTTCCTGGTCGAAGATGATGGTCTGTGGTATCCCAAAATGGACCCGCACTTGTTCGAAGAAGAGCTTGGTAGTATCTGTCACTGTGATGTTATTATTCCAGGGTGTGAGGATGTCCATATTCGAAAACCAATCAACGACCATGAATACACAATCATTTCCTTTCTTGATGGATGGAAGGCCAGACATGTAATCCATCGAGATGGATTCTGAATGCTTCTCGGGGGTAGGAAGAGGGGTGTATAAGCCTTGATTCTTGATGGATAGCTAGGAAGTGGCATATGAAATGCAAGATACGATATACTTGTTGACGTCTTGTTGAAGTTTTGTCCAATAAAAATTTTTCTGGAGAACGACCACAGTTTTCTCCATGCCAAAATGTCATGCCACCTGAATTTAGTGGGCTTCCCAAATCATCTTTGCTTGCTCGCTTACAGGAACACAGAGATGGCTCAGATGGCCTAAAAACCCGTCGTGAATGTGAAAATCAGTGACAATATCACCTATACCCAAGAGCTAATAGGTGATGGCGAAGTCTAGATCTTACTGATAAAGTTGGGGCCACTTAGATGCCTCATGTCCAAATGAATGGAGCATAGTGGTGAGTGCAGCTACAGGAGGTCGACTAAGGCATCCAACGACACGATTTGTGCTCCCTGTATTATACTTGATGTTGAGATGGAACTGCCACATGTAGGTGGACCACTTTCGATGGTGGTCATTCTGCAACTTTCGTGTGTCTATATGAGCTATAGAGGCTTGTGATCAATGTGGATGTTCATCTCCTTTCCCAGAATGTAATGTTTCCATTAACGACAAGATTGTAAAATGGAATACATTTCCCTATCATAGGTGGGGTATTTTCGGATAGTATCTGGGAGTGTCTCACTATGGTATGCGACTTGATGATAGTGTTGAGTGAGAACTACCCCTACAACATAGTCATATCCATCAGTCTCAATCTTGAACGATTGTTGCAAATCATGAAATAAGAGTACTGGAGCTGAGCACAAGCGATGCTTCAGATCATCAAATACTCATTGTTGTTCCTTTCCCCACACAAACTTTTCCCTGTCACTTCCCTTGGTCATGTGGTTGAGGGCCCATGCAATATGGGAGAATCCCAACATGAACCGTCAGTAGAAATTAGCCAGTCCCAAGAAGATATGAAGCTCGGTTAGTGTGCTCGGGGTTGGCTAGTCACATATGAATTGGATCTTAGAGGGATCGATATGTACCCCATTCTCATCAACAATGTAGCCCAAGCATTGGACCATGTTCATGCCAAAGGAACATTTTTCCAAGTTGACATATAGATTGTGTTGTCTCAGAGTGCTCAAAACCTATTGAATATACCACATGTGCTCCGCCCAACTTTTGTTGAATATGAGGATGTCATCCAAATATACCACCACATAAGAGTTGGTAAAGGGTCTCAATACATCATCCATCATCCTCATGAAAGTGGTTGGTGCATTTGTTAGGCCAAAGGACATGGCCAACCATTTGAAGAGACCTTCTTTAGATTTGAAAGTTGTCTTCCAGACATCATTTGGTTTGATGGGAACATAGTGGTAGCCAAACTTTAGGTCAATTTTACTAAAGAACATTTCCCCCTTGATTTGGTCAAGAAGGTCATCAATCCTGGGAATTGGGTATTGATTTCTAACTTTGATTTTGTTTAATGCTCTGTAATCAATGCAGAGTCACCACGTCTCATCCTTCTTCTGCACCACTACAATCAGGCTTTCTCAAGGGAGGAACTGGGGCTAATGTGCCACTTTTGAAGAATCTCTTAGATCTGATGCTTGGTTTCGTCATTTTCCATCAACGAGCAACGATAGTCTGGTCCATTAGGTAGAGGTGCACTAGGGGTTATATCAATTGGATGCTTGACTTGGAAGTGTGTCAGTACCCTGATGGGTGAGGAGAAGATGTCTTTGTACTCTTCCATGATCCCTTCCACTTTCTTCTACTAAAAACATAGGCTCTGTGTAGAGGCCATGAATGTGGTGAAAACCTTCTGCTTACTGTGAGCATGGATCACAAAGAATATGAACTCTCAGTCTGTGAAATAATCTTACTGCATTTCTTAGTAGATATTAAAGAAATAGCGGTAGGAAATGCTACCTTTGGTATCATGTACAATTGTCTACCCAAAGTAATAATAAAATTGTGGGGTCTAGTCTCATACACAACATGACACTTCCACAAATATCGTTGTCCTAAAAGAACATGATAAACTTCAAGGGGAGAAATATCACACAATACCTCATATTTGAAGGGCTTGATTTTGTACACCAGATGACATTGTTGCTTGAGACAGAGATTTCTTACTTGGTAAAGCCAATCGATGGTGTAGGGCTACGGGTGAAATGTTGTCGGGAGGTTTAGCTGCTTGACAACCTCTGATGAGATCAAGTTCTTCTGACTACCACTATCGACAATGAAATGAAGTGGAGCCCCCTTTACCCACATCTATGAGTGAAAGAGGCGTTCCCCTTCCTCTGGTTCTTCTGGTTTGCTTGGCTGGACTTTAGTGGTAGCGATAGTGGCACTGGGTTCAACATCGATAATCTTCTTCACTCTTTTTGGATTTGATTCATAATCAAAATCAGGCTCTGACTTAGAAGCCTTCAACTTGACCACGATTGACTACTTGAAGCGTCATTCTTCAGTGTTGTGCCAAGGGATTTTATGGTATTCACATCATTTTCCCTTGTCCTTCTTCATCTTCTCATTGCCCTTCTTGTGTTGTGGCTTGGATTGGTTGTCCTGAGAGTAGCCATCTTTGCTCTGTCCCTTGATGTGTGGATTGGGGCCACCTTTGCCCCTCTTCGGCTGTGAGGAGTTTGTATATTCAAACTCTCGCCTCTTCTTCTTAAATTTCTGCTCGATCTTGACAACATATCTATAAGTCGTACCCAATGAGGCGATGTATAGAAAATCCATTTATGTTTGAATATATATATGCAAATCGTTGTGGTATTTGAGCACCAAATGTCTCTTAGAGTCTTTGATACCCAACTTGGTGTACATGGTATGGAAAATATTGGTGAAATATGGTACTATGTGGTCTCTTTCTTGACTCAGGGTGCTCCATCTGGTGTACTGGTGCTCGTAGCTTCCAACATGGTAGCACTCTTTTTTAATGGCATCCTGAAAGGAATCCCATGTAGGGGCAACAAAAAATATTGTAGATTCCTCTATGGCCCTTTTCTCAGAGTATGTGTCCCACCAGTCCTTAACATGGGGGATGACCTTGAGGAGTGCAAAAATAATATTTTCCCTATCAAAAAAATTATGGATCGAAAAATACCCTTCAAGAAGATTCAACCATTTATCTACAACATCTGCATCTATCAGTCCTTCAAATAAAGGAATATCAAAATTTATTTGTACCTTGAAGGGGGTTGCATGGTCGGTTGATGAATATTATTCTCTTGTGGGAAGCCATTGAAGGATCTGCACAAATTTTTCCATCATTTCATTCCTTTGTCACGCAAGGGCTTCCTCGAGCAACATTTTAAAAGGATGTCCTGCTCCATCATATTTCTTTTCGTCTCCCATGGGGTTTTTTCAGGCTCGATGGAACTGATCTTGCAATGGCTCGATTGGTTCGAGTCCCAACTTCTTGTACCCAAATCTTGTCGGGGACATGCACGAAGAAAAATAAATGAAGAGAAGACTGCTTTGATACCACTGATCCAGATTTAGGAGTGGAGCACACTGATTAACAGACTGAATACAATAAACATAGAGATATGAAGAACAACACAGATATTGAGTGAACAATATATTCTATCGAATAAATTAAATAGGATGAAACTGTAAAACTACAGAACTGAAACACTTGCTCGAATGGTGGTAGCTATCTCTGAGAAGAGATGTGGCTGCTACGAACATTCATTTGAGCATAATGATTACAATGAGGCTCGAGAGGCCTTTTTAATATTACTCATGAATGTCAAAACCCTAGACATCTAAAAAACTAACCCTAGGAGGTGAAACGTGAAAAGTCATGTGGGCACCTAGGGGTAAGTTGGTACCTCAACTTCCCGGGGTCGTAACTTTTGCATACAACCTCCGTTTTAGGCGCGTGATAGCCCATTGGAAAGGTATTTTAAAGAAATACACATTACGCTCAGAAACTTTGACTCTGTCTATAGTTTGATTATGGCGAGCCAAAAACACATTGTTAAGGGATCCAAAATGGCCCTGGAAGTACAACAAGATGTGTTGACATGAAAACATACAAAATAAGCGAGTTGGATTATGTGAGAGGCCACGAGTATCCACCTGGAATATCTGTAGGGATTCAGACAACCCCATAAGTGTAGAAACCACAATTACAAAGAAATACAAAAGAATGTGTTGAACTGAAATTTGACAAGAGGAGTCCATTGGAATGGGTGGGTGGCCACCGATATCCACATGGATCAATTAGGATGAAGTGTGACTCAAGTGCCAACCACAATAATAGTTTTCAATATGGACACATTATACTAGATTAACAGTTCAAGCTATGTGGCTACACGAGGTGGTACAATTGATTAAGCTAACCCTTGAAGTTATGTAACTAGATCATGTATTCTCATAGTTAATTATTATTTAAAGAATGTGAACCCATAGAAATCAATATAATGTAAATCAAAGAAATTATTATTATTATTTAAATAACTCCATAAACTAAATATATATATATAATCATTCTTAATTAACTCTATAAAATAAACAATTTATTATATATATTTTTAACATATTCATGGTATTTAGTATTTAATTTTAGTAAGAAATTATAAAATAAATGATAGTAATGATGGCTATCATCTATTTACCAAAATTTATTAAACAAATAAAAACACTTACAAGAAAATATTTTAGAGAATATTATTTTATATTTAAATATGGTATAAATAAAAGTACTAAGATCATTATACTTACAGTAAGCCACAAAGTCCTCCAATAAAGTTGTATATTTTGTCATAACCTTAAAACATTAAAAAAAAATTAAAAAAAAATATATATTTATTCTAAAAAAAATTAATCATAAACTTCAAAATTAATATGATAATATAATTTAATTTTATAAGTATTATTAATTGATCAAAATTAATATGATAATATAATTTAATTTTATAAGTATTATTAATTGATTTTGGGATGTTAATATTTAAATTTAATTTAAAAATTATTTACTTTAAAATTAATATGATCATATAATTTAATTTTATAAACATTATTAATTATTTTGGGATGTTAATATTTAAATTTAATTTAAAAAATCTTTTCTTTAATTCAGATCAAAGGTAATAATAAAAAAAAAAAATATTTAAAAAAAAAATTATACTTAAATTTTAATTAAATATTTGATTAAAATTAGAATAATATAAATATTATAATTATAGATTATATAAATTTCAAAATATATTATTAATTTATTGTAAACCCAAGAGTCCTTAAAATTTTGATCATGGCTTCCCAAGCGTAAGCTTGGGCATCACACTATTTTTTTAATAAGTTTCTGCATTACAATCTTTTTTAATGTTTTTAAAATAACTCAATATATTTTGTTTTTAAATAAGCTGTACATGTACATCCACTTTTTTAAGTCTTTTCTTTTTTGGAAATGACTAACAATATATATTTTAATTTTTTGAAATATTATTTAATTTTTTGGAATATTATATAATTTGAAATATTTAATTTTTTGAAATATATTATATAACATATATATAGTATTTGTATAGTATTATATAATATTGTATAACATATAGTATTATATATAATATTTTAGTATTATATATTATTTTAGTAATTGAAGATTTTGGTATATTTAATTTTTTGGAATATTATATAATTTGAAATATTTAATTTTTTAAAATATTATTACATTGATAGGCGTCCCCCTATTAGACTTGCATGATTAATCATGCTTTTAATTACTAAATTTAATCTGATGGTCAGGAATTCAAGATGCTGGCAGTCTTACATTCAAATGGATGAATGAGATTTAATTTCATAACTTCTTTGCATTTATGAAAGCGTACTTTTTCCTTGTTTACTTTTCACATTTACTTAATATGATTAAGGAATTACTACCCTAGCCATTGATTTCCACGTTTAATTGATTAAGAAGGATTAATATGTAAAGAGTGCTTCGTTTCCACATTCATTATTTATCTCGGATTAACAGTGAACACGATTTTATGAAGGTGAAGAGTTGGATGTGAAGCTTTATAAGTTGCGGCGGGCGTAATGATAACAGGTATCATGGATATACACCGTGGAGTCATGGAGTTCAGCCACAACAAAAATTATTGTTACTGGGCTAATGAGTATGACCGCGTGGAAGTTTCAATTAACCGTGAAATTGGATGCCTATTAAATTTTTTTACAGTGCACCATCATTTTTTTACTAGGGCGGATGCTTATGGCCGCGTGGATTTGAATGATCATGTGGTTACATTTCACTCTGGCACTACGTGAAGGATATGAAGGGTCCTAATGATCATGTGGTTACATTTCACTCTCGCACTACGTGAAGGATATGAAGGGTCTTAAAATGAAATGGTATGTGAAACGTTTCAATGCGTGTCTATGTGGTAATGGTGGATGATACTTTTAGCGTGCCTTTCAATTAACCTAATGCAAATATTCCTGAAGAGTTTTGATTTTTGATGTTTTGGTTTCTCTGGATACGAATGCACAGGTGACAGTGCAGGCAGGCCGCTTCATGTTTGAGATGCTTCGCATTTATATAGTTATATCATAGTATGCGGGTTCTTGAGGGAGTCCAGAGATTAGGTATAAGCTACAGTTATCAACGAAGGACAGAATGTGGTGGCGACATGCAAATCCGAATCTCGCAAATGCTATTTTGTACAGGTTATATTAAACATTCTTCACACTGTATTTTGGTATCTATCACATTTTGTGTTTAATAGTGAGACATCGTGCATGTTTTCTATCTATGAAATCGAAAAAAATAATAAACAAAGGATCTGATTTCTCACTGGTATTAAATTGCCTTCAATTGAATTATAAAGTCATCGAGTTAAATTAAATGTTTTTGCTGGGAAGCTGTTTTGGGTCTGAGCCTGGAAAACTACGACTACCGATGATCAATTTACGAAGCATTAAAAATTTTGATTGCATGTAATCAATTTAGCTCTGGCATTGGATAACCAGATTTATATTTCAACGCAATTATAATTCGGCATTCGGGAATTCTATGTGAACGCATTGCAGTGGATAATCAGAATTCTATGTCCACGCCTTAATGTTTTGGCATTCAATAATTAGGGTTCTATGTCCAAGCATCATTAATGGTTGGGCGTTGAATTCTCAGGGTTTTAGGTTAAATGCATCGATGGTTGGGTGTTGAATACTCAGGGTTTTATGTTAAGCGCATCAATGGTTGGGCATTGAATAATCATAGTTCTATGTCAAAAGAATTAATGGTTGGTCATTCAATAACCAGGGTTTCATGTCAACCTCATTAATGGTAAATCTGTGAGGTATTAAAATAATTGAATAATCGGGTCTCATTTGGTTTTGGAGACTGGATTTCAATTTATTAATACTAAAAGAATATAACTTTATATTGTTGCGGAATTATTTGGAATTGAATTTTGTCTTATGTTTTGAAAATTTTAAAACGTTTTAAGTTGACATTATACTGTGAAATAGCATTTTTCCTTCCTCCCATAAAGAAAGAATACTATCCTTGATCACAGTTTGACATCTTATCCAGCAAGAACGATGCGTTACACACTTGTTATAAATATTGGTACAATGTTTTACACACTTGGATATAAATATTGGTAGAATTTTGAATTTTTCATATTTCCAAATCATCATGATTTGAAACTATGGCAACTTTGTTTGATGTTTCATATGGATGAACTCTAAGCACCCTCGAGTTTACAGCTGCCAGAGTACTGAAATGACAGACTCCCACCCAAAACCTTGCAAATTGCAAAATCCAAATAAATATCTGCCATTTCAGAATTTCGGACATATCATAAAAGAGTAAGAAATATCGCTTCTTGAGATGCCAATAATCAATGTGGACTGCGTAGTCCACATTGATTATAATCGACTAATAAATGGATTTGTTTTGAGAAACACCCAGTGTAACGGAAGACGTGGCTTTATTTTAGGCACCCAACCTTATGCATAATGGAATCCACCACAAATAATAAATTTACCTCACTGGTATTAAATTGCCTTCAATTGAATTCTAAAGTCGCCGAGTTAAATTAAATGTTTTTGCTGGGAAGCTATTTTGGCTCTGAGCCTGGAAAACTACGACTACTGATGATCAATTTACGAAGCATTAAAAATTTTGATTGCATGTAATCAATTTAGCTCTCGCATTAGATAACCAGATTTATATGTCAACGCAATTATAATTCGACATTCAATAATGGGAATTCTATGCGAACGCATTGCAGTGAATAATCAGAATTCTATGTCCACACATTAATGTTTCGGCATTCAATAATTAGGGTTCTTTGTCCACGCATCGTTAATGGTTGGGCGTTGAATTCTTAGGGTTTTAGGTTAAACGCATCGATGGTTGGGCGTTGAATACTCAGGGTTTTATGTTAACCGCATCAATGGTTGGGCATTGAATAATCATAGTTCTATTCCAAAAGCATTAATGGTTGGTCATTCAATAACTAGGGTTTCATGTCAACCTCATTAATGGTAAATCTGTGAGGTATTAAAATAATTGAATAATTGGGTCTCATTTGGTTTTGGAGACTCGATTTCAATTTATTAATACTAAAAGAATAAAACTTTATATTGTTGCGGAATTATTTGGAATTGAATTTTGTCTTATGTTTTGAAAATTTTAAAACGTTTTAAGTTGACATTATAATCATTATTAAAAATTCATAGTCAAATCATATAAAATAAAAAGGAATGAAATTAAGAATGAAATAAATAAGTGAACAATCTTCTTTAAAAACTTTAAAAACTGGACATGAGTAAAGGCTTTTCATAAAATTCACTAAACATAAGATCTATTTTATGAAAGCATTAAAAAATTCTTACAAAATTCATTAAACATAAAATCTAGCCAACAATATGCCAAAGATGTGAATGTGCATATTAAATATATGAGTAGCCTTATTAAATTTATACTATAGCTATAATAATATTCAAAAACAATTAAATTGATTAAAATTTAAAGTTTCATTTTAGGTGGATTCCATGTTAAACAATCATATATTAATTTTTAATAAATCTTATCAATCTTTTCTTTTCAATTAGGATAATTATTTTAAAAGTTTCATTTTAGGTTTATATCATCAATTTATTAAGTAGTTAAAATATATTTGTAAATTTATTAAATAGTCAAAATAATTTAAAAAAAAAAATAGATTAAGATAAATTTCTAATTCCAAGATAAATTTATAATGTTTAAGTAATTTTTATTTCCCCCACTTCTATTATATTATATAGATTTATTTTTTCAAATTTGAAATTGGTTCAATAGATTAATATATTATATTAATAGTGTAATGTATTAATAATTCAA
>ML799433.1:111043-129930 GCA_009831015.1 Picea engelmannii | reverse complement strand
TGTATTGTAATACTAGTGAAAATGCTGCTGATATTTTCACTAAGCTTCTTGGAAAGATTAAGTTTGAACTGTTTAGGGAGATGTTAGGTGTAGAAGTCAATCCATTCTCCATTAAGGGGGAGACTTGGAAATAATGGAGAAAGTGCCAGTTGTAAGCGCTAGTTGTAAACACCAGTTATAAGCTTCAGTTGTGAGAGTCAGTTGTAGGCGTGTTAAGAGTCAATTCTTAGTTAAGAGTCTAGTTGTCTTTGGTTTGCATGTAACCGACTCGGTCGAGTCTTTTCCTATATAAGGATGTAATCCGTCTTCATTGAATAGTACAGAAGTGAGCATAGCCTCACCTTGTTTTTTGGTTCGTATATTTTATCTCAAAAGGTCCTTCTCCAGCTTGTGATTGGATTTGGTTAGTATTCCCTAGCTAGAGCATTATATACATTTCTGACTGTGAAGACCCCTAGAATGGTCACCGCCTGTCCCGAGAGTATAAGATCCTTACAGAAAGAAAACCATTTGGCCGCTAGTGTACCAATGAGCTCCAGCTCCTCACATGATCTACATTGGTTTGATATGAATCCCCACGAGTTTTGTGCATAAGCTTGGTATAAAAATGTGATATTGTGTGCCTTGAGCGCCCCCCGGAGCTCGATGGATAGCAGAGAAGCACTGTCAAGTCCCAAAATACCAACCCGATTAATATAGAGGTTCCATTCTCGGGCTTCCAAGTGATCCATTGGGTAATAATAGGAAGTGATTTCATTAAATTTTTCCAGATTTGAGAGGCACCCGATTGGATGGGTGATGCTGATCTAAGCCAAGTTTCCACTGGATATATTTATCTTTTATCACATTATGCCAGATTCCATCTTTGAACAACTCAGGCCAAGTGAATTTGCAGCCAAGGCACAATTAAAGAGAAATAGGTTCCTAAAACCCCATCTCACTTGTTACCACATAGTATATACAATATGATGTACATGAAACCTCCAACACAGTCTCACTCAAAATTTCAAATAAAGTTTTTTAAATTCAGAAACAATTTTTTTTCTATCAGGAAAAGTGCATACAACCACGGAGGGGCCAGTTAATGTTGTTGAAGTTAGGGCAAACAATATCGAAAGATCCCAATCTAATAACTTTTTATTAAATTAAACAATATAATATTTTAATTATCTTTACGTAACACCCTGTCTTTCACTAGATTGTGCGTTCAAACAAATGAACTGACTGAATGCACAATAGAGTTTGATGAAGGAAGAACGCACTAATAGTTAATACCGGACAGGTATTAGGGTAGTAAGAAACGTCTTAAATAACTCCACTGCTTTCCTTCACGCCCTTTTACGCTACTAAATCATCGAAGCTCGAACTACCGGCATCGATTGCTACAGGTAAGATATGTCTAGCTGTTTTGCTTTGACAACTAACACAAAAGTAATTGATTGCTACACTTTGAGATGAGGTTGGTTGGCATCAGCCGTAACTTACATATACAGGTAACACATGTTAAGCTGTTTTGCTTTGACACTAATATCAACGTAATTATTATTTTTGCTTTGACAACTAATATGAACATAATAGCGCAGCGACACAATTGTGGATGATTAAAGCCAATATACATATTTCATTTACAAACCCTAATTTGAGCAAATCCTAATTAGGGTTTAAAAGTGAAATAGACCTATCCGTGTTAATCAGCCACAAGTATGTGGCTGTGCTAGTCTATAATAAGAATATAATCATTTTTAGAAATAAGATGACAGCACTATTTTCTTTTGGAAATAACTTTAGAGTACATGGATCCGACTCTTAAGTTTTCCTGGAAACAACTTTTGGGATCCTGTATTGAATTTAGCTCCCAATTTTACAATGTGCAATGCAATCAAGACGACACATTCAAGAGTATTTAGGGTTTAACAAATTCAAGAGTTTTAATTTTTGCATTGTGTAATGTAAGTCTAACGCATTCAATAGTTTTAGGTAAACACAAATTCTGTAACCCTAAAGGCCAAAATAATTGGTAACGAGTACGTTGCTACTACAACAACCAGCTTGCGTCTTATGAAATGAGCAAAGAAAGTTGGCTCGATCACATAATGCATTGATAAGGGAAATAAATAGGCGCTGTTTCAAAGAATTCTAAGTACACAAACGATCAAAGAGCCCCACAAAATCGCTGGCAGCTTCCTTAGTGAAATCAGTGAAAATATTTCTTTCTTGTCCCTCCATCGCTAAAACATGATCGGAGTCAAAGTGGAATCACGAACAACAGCGCTAATGGAGAAATAAAAAGAAAAAGGTGTGAACAAGTCCATATACTGTTGCAAAGGACAGCACAAACTGTCTGTAAAGGGCAAACATTATGCACCCAACTGTAGACTTATCAAATTGGTGGAATGATCAATCAGGGCCAGCGAGGCTATAATTTAGGCATGTTGTACAAAATCTCCGCTCAGATCTCAAGGCGCAACGCTGAAGAACAATTAGTTGCGCGCAGGTTCGAACATAGTGTAGACTTAATGCCTATTTGAATGAACGATGTAGATTGGTATTGTCTGGTTTGCCTCTCTCTAGCTTGGTGTTTTTTTTCCTGCATTGCCCTAAAATTCCATAAATCGTAAGTTTTCAAATGGGATGGCTTCCCAACGGTCCTTTTGTCCTTTCCAATATGTTATGAATCTCCTAAATGTATAATGCTTTATAAATTTGTGTGCATTTTGTATGTATAGTTTGTGGTTTTCAAAATGAATGATCCACTTTGAACATGAACGGTTTGATGTTGTTTTTTCCCTGCATTGCCTTACGATTCCATAAATTGTAAGTTTTTAAAATGGATGGCTTCCCAATGGTCATTTTGTCCTTTCCAATGAATCTTTTAATCCAATATGTTATGGATCTTTTAAATGGTTTGGTGTTGTTTTTTCCTTGCATTGCCCTGAAATTACATAAATTGTAAGTTTTCAAAATGGATGTCTTCCCAATGGTCATTTTGTCCTTCCCAATATGTTATGAATCTTCTAAATGTACGATGCTTTATAAAATTGTGCTGTGACCATAATTGCATTTTGGGTATTATAGTTTGTGGTTTTCAAAATGAATAATAGTTTATTTACATCCTTCCAAGAAACTATGTAGTGCTTGAGGTCGCTTTCAAGGCTGTAACTAAGTCTTATTAAAGGTCGTAATCAAATATATACATATCTTTTGCACCAAAATATATAGTTTATTTTAATGCATATTTTGAAAATTTATTAATTCTCTCCCTTTACATGTACATGCAAATGCTCTACTTAGTTACTTAGTTTTAGATTTGGAGTTCAATACCTTAATAATTTTTACCTTAATACTTTTTAGTTGATCAAAGATGTTTTTGTTTCGGTATATGCCACTATGATGCTATTGGAATGCCATAAATACAGAGATAGGAAGAATAACACAAATATTTAGTAAACAATATCTTCTATTAAATAATGAAACAGGCTTAAACTGTAAAACTGCAGAATGGTGGTAGCTATCTATGAGAAGAGATGTGGTTGCTACACGTATTCGTCTGAGCTTCATAGGCCCTTTTCATATTACTCATGAATGCCAAAACCCTAGACATCCAAAAATCTAACCCTAGAAGGTGAAAGGTCAAAAGTCATGTGGGCCCTATGGGTAAGTTGGTGTAATTTGGTATTTTAACTTCCTAGGGTCATAACGTTTGCATACGACCTCTGTTTTTGGCGCCTGATAGCCCATTGGAAAGGTCTTTTAGAGAGATACACATTTTCCCATCAGAATATGACTCCATCTACAGTCTGACTGTGGTGAGTAAAAAAAATAAATCTTTAGGGCCTCAAAACAGCCCTCGAAGTATAGCTGATATGAAAACATACAAAATATACTAGTTGGATTAGGCAAGAGGCCACCCGTATCCACCGGGAGAATGTGTGAGGCTTCAAACAACTCAATAAGTGTATAACTCACAATTATAAATAAGTACAGAAAGACGTGTTGAATAAAAAATGGACACGAGGAGCGAGTTGGAATAGGTGGGTGGCCACCAATATCCATGTGGATCACACCTAAAAAAAAAATTTCCTAAGGTTTTTCCTTGTTTATTAGTCATAATTAGTCATTATCTAGTCTCCTATATTTTAGGGGAGAATATTCCACTAGAGAATATTCTCTTTCACTTGACACTTCAGTTTGACTAGTTGAGTTGAGTTTAGATGTTGCATTGGTTTTATCACTCTGCAACACTAATGCGCACTTTCCTTTGGATCATCACCATACTAGCGCATTACCCTTGATTCCCTGATCTACTCCTCAGTACTCTTTGTTCAGTTAGTTAACTGAAGACTAGTTGACTATTTAACTCAGCTAGGTGGCAGTTCACTCCTGTAACTGCAACTGCAGAGACTATACTAGGTGGCATTTCACTCCCGTAACTACTAGTGTGTATCCATATCACTCTAGACCACCACTATGGCACATTGGTTCTCTTCCAATGCGCATTCATTGAGTTATACAAAGTATATCATGTGTAAATTATTCATTATTCATAGCACTTAATGATAATTCTTCTATTTTTTCTCTTCTTCTTCTTCTTTCTCAATTTGTCTATGCAAATGTGTGTAGTATTTTCTATCTATATCCATTATGTGCAGGTTCAACACATTTACATGGTATCAGAGCCAAAAGACTGCTAAGCAAAAGATACACCAAAAATTTTTGCAGGTACAACATATTGAAGACAGCGGAAAGATGGATTTCCAAAAAGAATTCATTCTTACACCTTATAACTACTTTGCATGGAAGGAGAAAATAGTTATACATCTCTGAACTAGAGGATTGTACAAGTTAACCTTGAAACATGATCCATAGAAAAATCCAAGTATTTAAATCGCATGGATGAAGCACTCAAAACAATTTGCAGTCTTATTTCTCTCCATCTCATTTTTCACATATCTTCCTGTAAGACTCCCAATGAATCTTGAACCACCTTGGAAGAGCTCTTTGGAAAATAGGATGAGATGAGGGGACACATGCTGGAGGTGGAGTTGCTCACATTGGATCCAAAAAGCTTCGAAAATATCCAAGATTTCTTTACAAAATTCAAGGGTTTATTGTTCCAACTCAAAACTTGCTGCGGGGTTGATAAGTCAAAGTAGGAGAAAGAAATGGTTCTCACCATTCTCTCCAAGATTGGTACTGAATTCTTTGTATTCCTATCCACATTCCATTCTCCACATTCCAAACTGTCATATTCAATTTAGCTCCCAATTTTACAATGTGCAATGCAATCAAGACGACACATTCAAGAGTATTTAGGGTTTAACAAATTCAAGATTTTTAATTTTTGCATTGTGTAATGTAAGTCAACGCATTCAATAGTTTTAGGTAAACACAAATTCTGTAACCCTAAAGGCCAAAATAATTGGTAACGAGTGCGTTGCTACTACAACAACCAGCTTGCGTCTTATGAAATGAGCAAAGAAAGTTGGCTCAATCAGATAATGCATTGAGAAGGGAAATAAATAGGCGCTGTTTCAAAGAATTCTACGTACACAAGCGATCAAAGAGCCCCACAAAAGCGCTGGCAGATTCCGTAGTGAAATCAGTGAAAATATTTCTTTCTAGTCCTCCATCGCTAAAACATGATCGTAGTCAAAGTGGAATCACGAACAACAACACTAATGGAGAAATAAAAAGAAAAAGGTGTGAACAAGTCCATAAACTGTTGCAAAGGACAGCACAACTGTCTGTAAAGGGCAAACATTATGCACCCAACTGTAGACTTATCAAATTGGTGGAATGATCAATCAGGGCCAACGAGGCTATAATTTAGGCATGTTGTACAAAATCTCCGCTCAGATCTCAAGGCGCAACGCTGAAGAACAATTAGCTGCGTGCAGGTTCGAACATAGTGTAGACTTAATGCCGATTTGAATGAACGATGTAGATTGGTATTGTCTGATTTGCCTCTCTATAGCTTGGTGTAATTTTTCCTGCATTGCCCTAAAATTCCATAAATCGTAAGTTTTCAAATGGGATGGCTTCCCAACGGTCCTTTTGTCCTTTCCAAYATGTTATGAATCTTCTAAATGTATAATGCTTTATAAAATTGTGTGCATTTTGGATGTATAGTTTGTGGTTTTCAAAATGAATGATCCACTTTGAACATGAACGGTTTGGTGTTGTTTTTTCCCTGCATTGCCTAAAATTCCATAAATTGTAAATTTTCAAAATGGATTGCTTCCCAATGGTCATTTTGTTCTTTCCAATATGTTATGAATCTTTTAAATGGTTTGGTGTTGTTTTTTCCTTGCATTGCCCTGAAATTACATAAATTGTAAGTTTTCAAAATGGATGKCTTCCCAATGGTCATTTTGTCCTTCCCAATATGTTATGAATCTTCTAAATGTACGATGCTTTATAAAATTGTGCTGTGACCATAGTTGCATTTTGGGTGTTATAGTTTGTGGTTTTCAAAATGAATGATTGTTTATTTACATCCTTCCAACCAACTATGTAGTGCTTGAGATCGCATTCAAGGCTCTAACTAAGTCTTATTAAAGGTCCTAATCAAATAGATACATATCTTTTCCACCAAAATATATAGTTTATTTTAATGTATTTTTTGAAAATTTATTAATTCTCTCCCTTTACATGTACATGTAAATGCTTTACTTAGTTCTAGATTTGGAGTCCAATACCTTAATAATTTTTACTTTAATACTTTTTAGTTGATCAAAGATGTTTTTGTTTCAGTATAGGCCACTCTGATGCTATTGGAGTTAGTGATTATAGACTAAATACCATGAATACAACCAGGATCTTCTTCTTCACTGGCTCGAAGAGCTAGAATGCTCTTCAAATCCCTTTCGGGACTTTATCCCCCACAAAACACTCTATCGCGATCTCCCCTTTTCCTTATCATGAAATCAGACCTCGCAAGATTGCGAGTCCTGCACTCGGGTCTCAAAATCCCCGAAATCCGATGAATATTCGCCCGTGCTCTTTTCCTCTCGTCGGAGATTGTCCTGTCGGGAAATCGGTCTCCACCCATGGAAAGGCTTAGCCTTCCGACACCTGTCCTGCCCTAAGGCTCTTAACCCTGTCGGGAAATCACGGATCGAGATATCGCGATTCCCGTGGTCGAAGTTCACGGGACTTGCAAATAACCGAACTTCGATCTATCAACACCTGTCCTCCACTCAGCACTGTGACTGTGTGGTTATCGTGTTTCAGAGTTTCACAATTTCTCCGGCAGCGATACTCACAACACCGAGAATCCCGAATTGCCGAACCCTGACGCACGTGTGACCTCTGTCCCCCACGTCACCGTCTCCTCAATGCTCAATCAGGTATTGCGGGATCACAATTTCTTTTGCAATGATTTCCTTGCCTATGGAAATCCTGAAACACCGAATACCGGCTCTTCCAGATCCTTGGACACGTGTCCCGCACATCAACGGCTCCTATCGTGTCGGGAAATCGCAAATCGCGATGTCAACATACAAAGCTTCCGCCTCCGGAATCCCCGATCTTCGATTTCACGATCCTTGGGATCTCTTGCCACGTGTCCCTGTTGTGATCAATGGGTGAGATTCTTTCGGGAATTCGCGGATCGCGATTCCTTTCTACGAGAGTTTCGCGACCGCATAAACCCCGATCTTCCGATGAGTCAAGTCCCGATGGCTCCGTGACTCCTTCTCTTGTTCGCTAGGCTTAAATCCTGTGCAACTTCCCCGAGATCTTACGGTTGACGGGACTTCGTCAATCTCCTCTGTGGATCTTGGCCGCCGATTCCTCTTCCTCGAGGATTTCTCTGAAATGGTTAAGTGCTTCTTCTCTCACTTTGCTCTCCAAGCCTCTGCTTGAGACTCCCACTCGAACCTTCCCCGATACGAACCTTCTGTGCTCCCTTTCAACGATATCACAAAGGTTCTATACCTCCTGAGCTTCTTTACTCTGACTCCTTCAGAGGAATTTATGCACACTCCTTGCGCTCGACGTTCAACAACTTCTCAAGTGTTGAATCCTTCAGACTCTGCGCACTTCCTACAGCAGTAGTCTTTAGCTTCCTTTGCTCAGATTTACAACTGAGACTTCTTCTTCAGCCAACACACTCCTTTCACGGCTTCAACAACCTATTCCACTCCTGGGTGAATGAGAACAAAGTCAAACTGCTGAGCCTTCATCAACGCACTCCTTGTGGATGAATTCAACTGCACACCTTGCAGGAATCTCCTGGCTCAGACAGAGAAACAATTGAAACTCATTCCATCTCCCCTTCAGACTTCAAGTTCAAACATGAAATCTCATGCACAACATATAGAAAGCAAATGCATATCAAGAAAACAAACATTCATAAGCACATGAACAATATACACAGAGAAACAACACGAGCCATGAATTTGAATCATGACTTTCTTCTATTAATCCAAATGCCTGTACATGGGTGTTCTTCACAACTTTCTGTACTTGCTCCTCTCTCCTTTCTCATGAATAATGTTACAATGTACAAAGGAGGGTGTCTATATCTGTTTTCCCTCTCGAACTCTAAACTGTCTATTCTGGAATTAAAATCCTATCTACCTGCATTAACTAAAGTAAATGCCTCCTATCTACTTCAGACAAGAGCGTATGGCTCGAGGTATGATACAACATACAAAAGGTGCTCCTTCATAAAGGATTAATTTAAGACTTGCGCTACAATCCCAAAGAATTTTCAAAATTTTGGGTTTGTTTCCCCAGCTGAACTTTCGCTTGATGAGCTTGCTCGCTTGCTGAGTTGGCGATGCTCCTACATCATACTCCTCGGATTGAAAACTTTCATGGGCTCCTGTCCATGAGGTCCTGCATGGTCTGCCCATGTTTCTGAATTTATGCTTTTATCTCCCAACTGGCATCCTCCACTGGATGATTTTTCCATTTGACCAGATACTCAAAATATTGCTTTCGCCTAGTCTTTTTGCTCACCCTTTTGTCAAGTATACACTCCATTTGTGGCTTTTCTGCAATCAGCATCTGCTTTTGCCACTGGATTTTTGGTTGTTCATCACTCCCAGCTCCTACTTCTTCAGTTTTATAGGGATATAAGTCTGAGACATTGAACATCGGAGATATTTCGATCTCATCCGGCAATTCAATCTCATAAGCATTGTCTCCCAATTTCTTTAGGACTCTGCATGGCCTGATTTTCTTCATTTTCAACTTGTTGTATGTTCCCCTTGGGAACCTTTCTTTCCTTAGATGTGCCAGAACTAGATCCCCAACCTCAAATTGAAGTTGTCTCTGATGTTGATCTGCTCTGCGCTTGTACTCCTGGTTCGATTCTATCAATCGCTGCTTCACCCTGCTGTGAAGTTCCCTCATCACCTCAGTGAATTCTTCAGCGCTTGCGCTCTGAGTCATTATTTGTTCCAAATCCCTCAGCTCTAAAACACCTTTCGGCTGTCTACCATATACTATCTCAAACGGACTTTTCCCTGTGCTTCGATTCACCGAATCATTGTAGGCGAATTCTTCCTGTGGCAATACGTTATCTCAGATGTTGTGGGGCTCTGTCACCAGGATCCTCAGCAAGTCCCCTAGACTTCTGTTGACCACTTCTGTCTGGTCATCTGTCTGTGGATGATAGGAAGAACTGAACATTAAGTTAGTTCCCATCTTCTTCCAGAGTGTCCTCCAGAAATTTCCAATGAATTTGGTATCCCTGTCTGAAACTATGCTTTTCAGCAGTCCATGAAGTCTAACAACCTCATTGAAAAAAAAATTTGCGATGTGAGTCGCATCGCTGGTCTTCTGGCACGGAATGAAATGTGTCATCTTTGAAAACCTGTCAACCACCACAAATATTGAATCATGTGCTCTTTGCGTCCTCGGAAATCCTAGTACGAAATCCATGCTGATCGCCTCCCATGGCCTTTCTGGTATGGGTAATGGATGATAAAGACCTGCATTCTGCTTTTTGCCCTTAGAATGTTGGCAAATTCTACATCTGTCAACAAACCTTTTAACTTCTGACCACATCCCTGGCCAAAAGTATGACTCGCTTAGCTTCGCGAATGTTTTGTCATGGCCAAAGTGCCCTGCTAAGCCTCCGCTGTGCTTTTCTTTCAACAAGTTCTCCCTCATGGAGCAATTTGGAATACACAATTGATTTCCTATGAACAACAATCCATCTTGGATCATGTAATCTATCCACTGACTTCTGTCTCTGAGAACTGGGTTCTCAGCTGCTCCATACGCCTCTGCAAAATCCGCATCACCTGCGTACATCTCCTTGAGATCATCAAAGCCTAAAGTCTTGACTTTGAATTCCTGCAACAACAAACATTTCCTGCTCAAAGCATCAGCCACTTTGTTAGCAGTACCTGAAATATGTTTGATAACAAATGCAAAATTCTGCATGTATTCTACCCATTTAACATGCCTCTGATTTAATTTCTCCTGCTGTGTTACATACTACAATGCATGATTATCACTATATAAAATGAATTCCCTTGGAATCAAATAGTGCCTCCATTTTTTCAATGCCTGTGTGATGGCATAAAATTCTTTATCATATGTGGAGTATTTTTCCTTTGCCTCATTCAGCTTCTCACTGAAATAAGCAATTGGTATGTCATCCTGACTCAAGACCGCTCCTATGGCAAAGCCACTCGCATCGCATTTCACCTCGAACGTCTTTCGAAAATCCGGCAACACCAACACCGGTTTCTCTGTGATCTTCCGCTTCAACAGATTGAAGCTTTTCTCAGCTTCTTCAATCCAATGAAAAGATTTATGTCTTTTCCTGACTGTGTCCATCATTGTTGCGCTGATTCCGCTAAAATTTCGGATGAATTTTCTGTAGAAACTCGCCAGTTCATGAAAACTTCTCACCTTGAAAACATTTCTTGGTGATGGCCAATTCTTAATTACCAACACTTTACTTGGATCCATCTTCAATTCATTTGTTGATATGAAAAATCCCAAGTAAATGAGTTATGTCTTCATAAATGAATATTTCCTCACGTTGATCAACAACTTCTCTTGTTGTAGCTTCCTCATTACTGCAGCTAAGTGCTTCAGATGTTCTGCCTTAGTTTTGCTGAAAATCAATATGTCATCTAGATAAACAATGACAAACTTACCAATGAATTCCTTCAGCACTTCATTCATTAACGTCATGAATGTACTTAGCGCATTCGTCAAACCAAATGGCATGACTAACCATTCATACAGTCCTTCGTTGGTCTTGAAGGTTGTCTTCCACTCATCGCCTTCCCTCATGAGAATTTGATGGTATCCGCTTTTCAAATCGACCTTTGAAAAAAAATTGGCTCCACTTAAACAGTCCATCAAGTCATCCATTTTTGGCAATGGGAACCTATATCTGATGGTGATCTTGTTAATGGCTCTGGAATCAGTGCACATTCTCCAGCCTCCATCTTTCTTTGGGCTGAGTACCGTTGGAACGACACACGGACTCAAACTTTCCCTAACCAGTCCCTTGTCCAATAACTCCTGGACCTGCTTCTTAACCTCCTCGTTCTCCTGAGGCGTCAACCTATACGTAGCCTTATTTGGCAAACTAGCTCCCGGTACAAGGTCTATGTGGTGACTTATGCTCCTCATTGGCGGCAACGAATGAGGTAATTCGTCCACCACTATATCAACGAACTCTTCCAGTAGTTCCTGAATTTCTTCCGGAAAATCATCCACTCTTGTGCTAGTCAAAATGATTTTGGGTTTTCTGACCACAAAGAATTGTGGATCTTCTTTCTTCTTAACTTCTGTAAGAAGCTCCTTCCCACTCATGAGAAGTACCCTGTTGTTCACTTCTGGTTTCACCTCCTTATCTTTTATTGGAAGTAACATATGTGTTCTCCCATTCTTCTCCAGGGTATACGTATTCATTTTCCCATCATGGATCACGTTTCTATCATACTGCCATGGTCTTCCCAGCAATAAATGACAAACATCCATAGGAATGACATCACATAAAATTTTGTCATTATATCCCTCTATTTTAATGTCAACTAAGCACTGTTTAGTGACACTCACCTGATACCCCTTCTGTAGCCATGAAACTTTATATGGACTCGGGTGATCAGTCGTCTCCAGCTCTAGTTTCTCCACCATCTCAGTTGAAACGAGATTATCGGTGCTTCCGTTGTCCACGATAACTTTGCATTTCCTGTCTTTGGTCTTGCATGCAGTTCTGAACAATCTGCTTCTTTGAGTTGTGTCCTCCACCTCCTTCTTGGGTGTTAAGAGAACTTTACGCATCATCAATGACCTACCGTCTTCTGCGTCTTCTACTTCAGCATCTCACCTCTGTCCCTCGGCGATGTGCGCTTCTCCTCCATCCTTCTTTCTATCCGGACAATCAACTGCTTTGTGCCCGTTCTTCCCACATGTGTAGCATGTGATGACTCCACCTCTTCCTCTACCTCGACCTCTAGTACAAGGAAGAGTGTTTTCATCAGCATAATCTCCTTGCTGATCATTTTGCTTCCTTCTCTGTTCAACATGTGGCCCTCGCTGTGAGGTTCCACCTCTTTCAAATTTACCCTGAGGTCTCTTCCACTCCTCCTTGGGCTTCTGGTATTTATCCTGGGCAACTGATTTACCCTTGGGCTGACTTCTGCCTCTACCTCGCTGTGCTGGCTTACGGATTATCTTCTCTTCAGCTTTCAACGCCATCTGATACACATCCTCCACTATTCTGATGGTTGTCATACTCATCTCATCCTGGATATCGTATCTTAAGCCATTCATATACCTGGCTACTTTTTCATCATCACTCTCCCGATGACCTGCTCTAATATTGAGCCTGTAGAATTCCTCAGTATATTCCTTAAATGTCATTAGCTTATGTCTCAGGTTCTGCATCCTCCTGAACAGTGTGATTTGAGAATCCCTTGGGATGAACTTTGCCTTCATCTTCACAATCATTCGATCCCAGCTTTTAATCTTTTGCTTGCCTTTGGAACGTCTATCTGCTTGAAGCTTGTCCCACCATAATGCTGCATGTCCTTTCAATTTCATGACAACATGCCTTACCTTTTTGTCCTCTTTGATATCCTCATAGTCGAAGTAGGTGTTAAGAGCTCTAATCCAATCCAACAACTCTTTTGCATCTAGACTTCCTTCATAAGTTGGAATGTCCATTTTTGTCTTTGAACTCATCCGAGCGATAGCCTTAATTAACTGCTCATTGGCTGCATCTTCGGCTGCAACTTCTCCTTGCTGTTCGGCTTCAGCTTCGCCTTCGGAGTCACTTAGATCTCTAGCATTTGTTGTGCGTCTCTGCGCTGCTTCCATGTCTTCCAATCTCGCTCTAAGATCGTGTATCTGCCTCTCCATCTCTGGATTCCCTGTCGGCCTACCTCTTCTTCGCACCTCCCTATCCTCAGGTTCAGGTGACTGTCTTTCTCTTCTGGGTGGCATGGTTAATTCTTCTCTTCTCCTCTGCTACAGAAAACAGAGAACAATCTCTCTCTGATACAACACTGACGCAAACGCGCCACCCAGGGCACGCCTGCTACAACCAGGATCTTCTTCTTCACTGGCCCGAAGAGCTAGAATGCTCTTCAAATCCCTTTCGGGACTTTATCCCCCACAAAACACTCTATTGCGATCTCCCCTTTGCCTTATCAGGAAATTGGACCTTGCAAGATTGCAATTCCTGCACTCGGGTCTCAAAATCCCCGAAACCCGATGAATATTTGCTCGTGCTCTTTTCCTCTCGTCGGAGATTGTCCCGTCAGGAAATCGGTCTCCACGAGATTGTAAACCGCTTGCCTTTCGAATCCCCGATTCCCGATTCTCCTATGCCACTTGGCGTCCACCCACGGTAAGGCTTAGCCTTCCGACACCTATCCTTCCCTAAAACCCTTAACCCTGTCGGGAAATCGCGGATCGGGATATCGCGATTCCCGTGGTCGAAGTTCACGGGACTTTAAAATAACCGAACTCCGATCTATCAACACCTGTCCTCCACTCAGTGTTGTGACTGCGTGGTTATCGTGTTTCAGAGTTTCGCGATTTCTCCTGCAGCGATACTCACAACACCGAGAATCCCGAATTGCCGAACCCCGACGCACGTGTGACCTCTATCCCCCATGTCACCGTCTCCTCAACGCTCAATCGGGTATCGCGGGATCGCAATTTATTTTGCAACGATTTCCTTGCCTACAAAAATCATGAAACACAGAATACAGGCTCTTCCAGATCCTTGGACACACGTCCTGCAGATCAACGACTCCTATCGTGTCGAGAAATTGCAAATCGCGATGTCAACATACAAAGCTTCCGTCTCCAGAATCCCCGATCTCCGATTTCACGATCCTTGGGATCTCTGGCCACGTGTCCCTGTTGTGATCAACGGGTGAGATCCTTTCGGGAATTCCCGGATCGTGATTCCTTTCTACAAGAGTTTCACGACCGCATAAACCCCGATCTTTCGATGAGTCAAGTCCCGATGGCTCCCTGACTCCTTCTCTTGTTCTCTAGGCTTAAATCCTATGCAACTTCCCCGAGATCTGACGGTTGATGGGACTTCGTCAATCTCCTATGTGGATCCTGGCCGTCGATTCCTCTTCCTCGAGGATTTCTCTGAAATGGTTAAGTACTTCTTCTCGCACTTTGCTCTCCAAGCCTGTGCTTGAGACTCCCACTCGAACCTTCCTCGATACGAACCTTCTGTGCTCCCTTTCAATGATATCACAAAGGTTCTATACCTCCTGAGCTTCTTTACTCTGACTCCTTCAGAGGAATTTATGCGCACTCCTTGCGCTCAGCGTTAAACAACTTCTCAAGTGTTGAATCCTTCAGACTCTGCGCACTTCCTGCAGCAGCAGTCTTTAGCTTCCTTTGCTCAGATTTACAACTAAGACTTCTTCTTCAGCCAGCGCACTCCTTGCACAGCTTCAACAACATATTCCACTTCTGGGTGAATGAGAACAAAGTCAAACTACTGAGCCTTCATCAACGCACTCCTTGTGGATGAATTCAACTGCACACCTTGCAGGAATCTCCTGGCTCAGACAGAGAAACAATTGAAACTCATTCAATCTCCCCTTCAGACTTCAAGTTCAAACATGAAATCACATGCACAACATATAGAAAGAAAATGCATATCAAGAAAACAAACATTTATAAGCACATGAAAAATATACACAGAGAAACAACACCAGCCATGAATTTGAATCATGACTTTATTCTATTAATCCAAATGCCTGTACATGGGTGTTCTTCACAACTTTCTCTGCTTTCTCCTCTCTCCTTTCTCATGAATAATGTTACAATGTACAAAGGAGGGTGTCTATATCTGTTTTCCCTCTCGAACTCTAAACTGTCTATTCTGGAATTAAAATCCTATCTACCTGCATTAACTAAAGTAAATTCCTCCTATCTACTTCATAAAAGAGCGTATGGCTCGAGGTATGATACAACATACAAAAGGCGCTCCTTCATAAAGGATTCATTTAAGACTTGCGCTA
Source organism: Picea engelmannii (assembly GCA_009831015.1). NCBI lineage: Eukaryota > Viridiplantae > Streptophyta > Pinopsida > Pinales > Pinaceae > Picea > Picea engelmannii. Next base: position 114,448 of record ML799433.1, on the reverse strand, counting down.
CAATCCCAAAGCATTTTCAAAATTTTGGGTTTGTTTCCCCAGATGAACTTTCGCTTGATGTGCTGGCTCACTTGCTAAGTTGGCGATGCTCCTGCATCAAATACCATAAACACAGCGATAGAAAGAATAACACAAATATTTAGTAAACAATATCTTCTATTAAATAATGAAATATCTTCTATTAAATAATGAAATAGGCTTAAACTGCAGAACTTGCTCGAATGGTGGTAGTTATCTATGAGAAGAGGAATAATCAATTACCATGAGGCTCCATAGGCCCTTTTCATAGTACTCATGAATTCCAAAACCCTAGACATCAAAAAACCTAACCCTAGAAGGTGAAAGGTCAAAAGTCATGTGGGCCCTATGGGTAAGTTGGTGTAATTTGGTACTTCAACTTCCTAGGGTCATAACTTTTGCATACGACCTCTGTTTTAGGTGCGTGATAGGCCGTTGGAAAGGTATTTCAGAGAGCTACACATGTTTCCATCAGAATATGACTCCATCTACATTATGACTATGGTGAGTAAAAATAAATAAAAATTTAGGGCCTCAAAACAACCCTCGAAGTACAGCTGATATGAAAACATACAAAATATGCTAGTTGGATTAGGCAAGAGGCCACCCGTATCCACTGGGAGAATGTGTGAGGCTTCAGACAACTCAATAAGTGTATAACTCACAATTATAAAGAAGTACAGAAAGACGTGTTGAATAAAAAATGGACATGAGGAGTGAGTTGGAATAGGTGGGTGGCCACCAATATCTATGTGGATCACACCTAGGATTTCTTTTTCCTAAGGTTTTTCCTTGTTTATTAGTCATAATTATTCATTATCTAGTCTTCTATATTTTAGGGGAGAATATTCCACCTCGAAAATATTCTCTTTGACTTGACACTTCAGTTTGACTAGTTGAGTTGAGTTTAGATGTTGCATTGGTTTTGTCACTCTACAACATTGGGATCATCACCATCTAATGAGCACTTTCCGTTTGATTATCACCAGACTGACACATTATCCTTGATTCCCTGATCTACTCCTCACTACTCTTTGTTCATTCAATTAACTCAATACTAGTTGACTATTTAACTCAGCTAGGTGGCAGTTCACTCATGTAACTGTCTGAGAGACTATACTAGGTGGCAGTTCACTACCGTAACTACTGGTGTGTATCCAGGTCACTCTATACCACCACTATGACGCATTGGTTCTGCTCCAATGTGCATTCATTGAGTTATACAAAGTATATCATGTGTAAATGATTCATTATTCATAACAGTTAATGAAAATTCTTCTATTTTTTCTCTCCTTCTTCTTCTTTCTCAATTTCTCTGTGAAAATGTTTGTACAGTATTTTCTATCTAGATCTATTATGTGCAGGTTCAACACATTTACATGGTATTAGAGCTGACAGACTGCTAAGAAAAATCTACACCATTTTTTTTTGCAGGTACAAAATATTGAAGACAGCGGAAAGATGGATTTCCAAAAAGAATTCATTCTTACACCTTATAACTACTTTGCATGGAAGGAGAAAATAGGCATACATCTCTGAACCAAAGGATTGTACAGGTTAACCTTGAATACAGATACTAAATCAACATGAGCCATAGAGAAATCCAAGTATTTAAATCGCATGGATGAAGCACTCAAGACAATTTGCAGTCTTATTTCTCTCGATCTCCTTTTTCACATATCTTCCTATAAGACTCCCAATGAAGCCTGGACCACCTTGGAAGGGCCCTTTTGAAAATAGAATGAGATGAGGGGACACATGCTAGAGGTGGAGCTTCTCACATTGGATCCAAAAAGTTTCGAAAATATCCAAGATTTCTTTACAAAATTCAAAGGTTTACTATTGCAACTCAAAGCTTGCAGGGTTGATAAATCAAAGTAGGAGAAACAAATGGTTCTGACCATTCTCTCCAAGATTGGTCTTGAATTCTCTGTATTCGTATCCACATTCCATTCTGTCATATTTGCCTCTAGAGCCACCTGGAAGATGCCTTCTCTTGAGGAATTTATCGAAGCCCTGACACAAGAGCAAACCAAGCTCATCAACATGGGAAAAATCAAAGGCCCAAAGGCGCATTCACTCACTGTGCAATATGGCAGCCAAAAATATCAGAAATATAAAGATAAAGACAAAAGGAAAGCTCATGCACATTCAAATAAGGAAAGGTACAAAAAACCCTTCACCGATGCCTCCAGATCTAAAGGGGAAAAGGGGAGAAATGCACGTATTGCACAAAAGATTCCATCTAGAATTTGCATGCATGAAAAAAAAATAGATCTAATGACTCAAATACTTCATCAAAACAACCTTGGAGATCACATCCTCGAGGGTGCCAAGAAGAAGAAGCCAGATGATCTAAATCCCAAGAAAGACAATTCTAGCCATGCCTTGATTGCCATCAACTCCTCTCCCGATGCTTGGATCATAGATTCAGAAGCATCACATCACATGGCTGCCTCAAAAGCCGTCTATTCTTCATTGGATGCATGCAAAGGTCCTTCTATTCTGATGGGGTACAACTCTTATGTCGAAGTCACCGGCAAAGGAAGGATTGAACTCACCAATGAAAGCTTCGAGAATGTGTTGCACATTCCCAAACTTTCTGTCAACCTTCTCTCCATGTATTAGATGACGAATTTTGGCACTAGAAAGAAATTCATATTCACACCAAATGTCGTGGACATCTATGACATGAAAACTAACTCCAGGGTTTCTACCGGTGAGGTAAATCATCAGTCTAGATTGTATACATTATCTAAATTCATTGAACCTGATTTTTTTTTACTGCTTACTCATGTTGATGAAAGTAGTAGGATATGGAATGAAAGGTTTGGACATTTGAATTTTAGATGCATGCAATATCTTAGAAAGAAAATATTGGTTGATGGTCTACTAGAGATCCATTTCTCCAAGGGAGTATGTGAGGGATGTGTTCTCTGAAAACACCCTCAAGAGAAATTCGACAAAGGAAAGTCTCAAAGAGATTTCGCACCTTTAGATCTGATACACAATGACCTTATGGGTCCTTTTCCTCATCCATCTATCAACAAAGAGAGGTTTATTCTCATTCTTGTTGATGATTTCTTGTTAGAAAAACAGGACCGTGGAGCAATAAAATAAAAACAAATGCGGAAACAAAACACAGAAGATACACAATACAAGAGAGACACAGATTTACGTGGTTCACCCAGTGTGGGCTACATCCACCAGAGAAATTTCCAGGTCCTTGCTTTATTATTATCCAACAAATGAAGGGATACAACCTACAGCAAAACCCGTTGTAACTTCCTCTTCTTTCTCTCACAGTCTCCTCTCTCAGAATACAATATTCTCCATCAATCATAGCCGCAATACATTTCCCTCATAAAAGAGGGTTTCCTTCTAGGG
>ML799433.1:97501-107732 GCA_009831015.1 Picea engelmannii | reverse complement strand
CCAAAATCACCTTGAACATAATATAGAAAATGTTTCCTATGGGGTGTGGCATGAAATGAAGCTCCTGAATCTACTACCCAAGACTCAGAAATATTATCTACAAAAATAATCAAAGCATATTGTAACACATCACCTGTTACATTTGCTTCCTGATTTCTCTCCTGCTGTCCATCTCTTTGTTTCTTTGGAGCTCCACAATATTTCTTCAGATGTCCTTTCTTCCCACAATTCTAACACTCTATCTTTCCAAGTCTAGATTTGAATCTGCCCTTCCTAGAATTTCCGCGGTTCCCTGAGCCCTTTCCTCTATCCTTTTGTCTTCCCCTGTTCTCCATGTTCAATGCATTTCCTGATGTCTCACCTGTGCTTTTCCGTCACATTTCCTCACTAAGGATAACACCAACAACATCATCAAATTTTAAAGTATTTGAACCAGATACAGAGTTACTTACAACCATGACCAAGCTATTCCAGCTTTCTGGCAATGAGCACAAGATTAGAAGAGCCCTAACCTCATCATCAAAGTCAACTTTTACAGAACTTAGTTGATTAGTAACTGTATTAAATTCATTTAAATGATCTGCAACAGACCCACCTTCCAACATCTTCATATTAAATAATCTCTTCATTAGAAATACCTTATTGGACATCAAGGGTTTTTCATACAATTTGGCCAATGCATCCATCAAACCCTTCGTTGTCGTTTCTTTGGAAATATTGAAAGCCACCGACGTTGCCAGGCTCAGCCGTATCGTTCCTAGAGCCTTTATGTCAAGAATCTCCCATTCTTCGTCCTTCATGGCTGTCGGCTTCTTTGCTACTCCACCCAGTGGTAGGAATATATCCTTTTGATATAAATAATTTTCCATTTGCATCTTCCATAACTGGTAGTTTTGGCCATTAAATTTCTCGACCCTAAACATTCCATCTTCCGACATTGCTCCCACTCGAACCAGGAACCCTCTTTTCCTGCGAGTTACCTTTCGCTTTGATACCAGTTGTTAGAAAAACAAGACCGTGGAGAAATAAAATAAAAACAAATGCGGGAACAAAACACAGAAGATACACAATACAAGAGAGACACATATTTACGTGGTTCACCCAGTGTGGGCTATGTCCACCAGAGAAATTGTCAGGTCCTTGCTTTATTATTATCCAACAAATGAAGGGATACAACCTACAGCAAAATCCGTTGTAACTTCCTCTTCTTTCTCTAACAGTCTCCTCTCTCATAATACAATATTCATCATCAATCATAGCCGCAATACATGTCCCTCATAAAAGAGGGTTGCCTTCTAGGGAAAAAACCCTAACATAATCTCTACCGTTAGATCTGCGACCTTATAGTGAACGGTCCAGATTTACAATGAAATTACAATATACATTTACAAGGCAATTTTTCCTTCGGGGGCTTTTCCCCCGAACCCCCGCTGGGGGCCCACTTGCCCCCAGACCCCCCAGCCAAGGGGATAGCCCCCCCGGACCCCGTAGAGGGTGTACCCCCCCTCTGCACTCCCCCACGTGGAAGAGTGTACATACTTCTGGGGTGTAAATACTTCATGGGGTATAAACACAGCTGAAAGCAAGGACCTCTCAATCAGGAAGATAAGCAGGCTCCACAACCAACATTTCTCACGTTTTACATGGATTTAATTTCTTAGGAGAAAATCTGAGGTCTTTCAACACCTCAAAGATTTCAAAGCCCTCGTTGAGACACAGTCCAAAAAGAAGATCAAATTCCTCCAAAATGATAATGGGGGATAATATGTAAATCATGAGATCCATAATATTTTCCATGAGGGAGGGATTCAGTTGCAACACACAGTTCCCTATACTCCACATCAAAATGAACTTGTTGAGAAAAAAAATAGATCTCTAAAGGAGATGGCATCTTGCATGTTGCATACAAAGTCACTACCATGGAGACTGTAACACACCCCGCCCACCCACTGACCGGGGAATGCCACTTACTCAGACACTTATCTTAGTTCTGACAACATAATGTAACACCCAGTATTCAACTAAGGTATGTCACATAACTTTTTTTTTCTTTTTTTATTTTTCTCTCTAAATACGTATATACACACAGAGGCATACATACATAGTGAACTGCATGCAATTAAACATATACATACGATGCTCTAGCGAAAGATTCACATATAAATATAAACAAACAATTGTGTTATGTAAATATACGATTTTCAGACTGATTTAATAGTGAACACAGTCATGTAGTGTATACAGGGTATATCCTTAAACATACGGACAATTATGCTCACACAAGTAATAAAACCCATAAAATAACACATAAATGACAATGCAACATGGAATTCAACACATAACCAGTACTTATCTTGGTAATAATGTCACCAACTGCATGTAGACCGTATAGAAACCTCCTAGCCTTAGACTACACTGTTCATCACTCTCAACAGTGAGTCACCCCCGAGCTGGGACTAGACTCCACCCATGAAAGGGATTCCTAACTCGGCTAAAGGTTCATGGTCAACCAAAAAGACTCCCTCTCAGTTGTTCACTCAACCACAACCTACAACCTCTGCTTCCCCACATGCATGTCCCACCCAAGGAAGTGTGCCCCTTCTCTGCTCAACAGTCCTTCGGCTGCCCCACTTCCCTTCCAGGGCTTCAGTAATAGGCCAGACCAAAAGCCTTAGAGCATTGTAGATGCAATTTATCACCTTCAAGAAATCGATCCTCAACAATTCCCTCACTCAGAGAATTTCTCAAGGGCCTGGCAACCCTCCTCTTCAATCCCGCTCCCAAGCTGACAGGTACACCAACAGGAATGGATATAAATCTGGTCTGGGTACGGTGGTAGGAATATACGAGGTAGCTCAAGGGCTGATAGAATGTATCATGGATACTTGTTCTCTAGTCGTAGGAAAAAATATGGTAAGATTCTCCCCTTCCCACAATGGTCGATCTCCCCCAGCGGAACTAAGTCTCGACAATAAGTCTGCATGTCTCCAACTTGACACTTGTCATGTTGGAAGCTACATTGATACAATTGTCCCCTACTTTAGGACTTAGGATAAATTAATTATCCGTACTTTATGTTTTTAAGAAATATTAATATAATATTTATTTTTGTCTTTAAGCTCTCTAGCTTAGCCCTGTTCTTAACTTTAGGCCCTTCCTTTTCCTATTTGGTGGAATCTAGTTCCCCTTCTCTTTTATCATGGTCGGTCTACGTGCAATGATGTATTTTTATATCAATCATGAGATATATACAAAATAGGCGCTCTAGCCTTTAACATCTAGGTGCGTTGGCCTAATTCCAATACATAAGCATTACGACTTATAATATTGGCTCACCAGCCTATAATGCATATTATATACACAAAGGTTTGTTGACCTTAATATTGCGCGCATTTTAGTTATTGCGCGTGGTATCCACTAACCTCAAGGTTGCGCGCTCTTTAGTTGTTGCGCGTTGTATCCTCTGTCTTTAAGGTTGTGCACACCTTAGTTACTGTGTGCGGTATCCATAAATGTGCACATTACATCCCTTTACTGCACAGTATATGCACGCACCATGCCATGAAAGGTGTATTACAAAAATGATGTCTAAACAACTCACTAGATTAAATATACTTGGATTCTATTTACATTTGGGTTCGGCCGAGGGATATTATAGAGACTATGGGTCGAAGCACTTAATTTTGCAACATAAATCCAAAACAGATCTCCCCATAAATCTGTCAAGGATAAGATCCCCTACGAGGCTTAGATCTATCTCAAACCAGAAGTGACCCACTTTCGTATTTTCGGTTCACGTGCATGGGCCCAGATTCCCTCTAAAAAGAGGAAGGCACTTGATCCACAGAGCACTCAGTGTATTTTTGTTGGATACCCCGATAGTGTGAAGGGATATAGACTTATTGATCTTTCCTTCGACCGGCTCATCATTGAGAGAAGTGTCCAATTCGAGGAAAGTGTCTCGCATGTACCTCAACACCCACATGCAGACACCTTCATTCTTCCACCTGTCTGAGATGATGAGTATGCACATGTCGACTCTTATTTAGATGAGAGTTATGAATTAGAGGACTCAGATAACTCAGATACATAGTCAGTACAATCAAATGCAGAGTGAGAGAATCCAGATGCAGTTGAAAAGCCATAACAAAGGCCCAAGTGGGCACAAATTACTCTTCAGGATGCAGGGAATCTCTTTGGTGATCCAACCGATACTAGGAGGACTCGATATGATTTCGAGAAACCTCATGTTGCACTCACTACCAATGAACCATTTCCCTCCAAGCATCTTTTCTTGGTTCAGTCTTTAGATCCACAGTCTTATGGCGAGGCTGTTGGAAATCCCTTTTGTGAATCCACCATGCAGTTGGAGTACAACTCCCTCCTTGAGAACCGGACTTGGGATTTGGTTCCCCTTCATTTTGGTAGAAAACTTGTCATATGCAGATGGGTCTATAGGACCAAGAGCATAATGGATGGATAGATTAGAAAATACAAAGCCAGGCTTGTTGACAAAGGCTTTCGACAGGTGCATGGTATTGACTATGATGAGACCTTGGCTCTAGTAGAAAATATGGATTCCATACGATTGACACTTGCCATTGTGGCATCCAAGGGATGAGAAGTCTATCATATGGACATGAAGAATGCATTTCTTCACGGTGATCTCTCCAAGGAGATCTATATGGAGAAACCCCAGGGATTTATGCAGGACTCATCTTATGGCCTCAAGTAGGCTCTGAGGGAATGGTATGCCAAGATGGACTCCTACTTGTTGTTACAAAACTTTGTACATTGTAAATCATACCAGAATGTCTACATGCTCAGGACGGCTGATTCACTTCTACTTTTAGTTCTGTATGTTGATGATTTGTTGATCATCGGTTGCTTGACTTCAACGATTTTTGTAGTCAAGAGGATTCTACATGACAGGTTTTTGATGAAGGACATGGGTCTGCAACACTTTTTCCTTGGACTAGAGATCAATCAGGATGCATTAGGTATCAAACTATCTCAGGCCAAGTATGCACAAGATCTCCTTGAGAGATTTCACATGACAGACTGCAAGTCTGCTCTGACTCCTTTACTATCAGGACTCAAACTTGAGGATGGCAGGGAGACTCCACTGGTTGACAACACACTATACATACAGCTAGTGGGGAGCTTGTTGTATCTCACACACTCTAGACCAAACCTCTCCTATGGAGTTGGCACAGTTTCCAGGTTCATGCAGGAGCTGCATGAGCTACATTGGAAGGCTACAAAGCGTATCCTTTGATACTTATAGGGCACCATCACCTTTTGGATTCATTATGAAACATACTCTACATTAGATCTCATCGATTTTACTGGTTCGGATTGGGTTGGGGATAACGTTGATCGCAAGTTCACATTTGGTTACTCACTCAGCCTTGGTTCTAGGCCTCTCTGTTGGTCGAGCAAGAAGCAAGCTTCCATTTCTCTATCTTCAGCCGAGGAGGAGTACAAAGGGGTAGTTAACATAACCATTCAGGTTATGTGGCTACAACATTTTCTCACTAAGTTGGGCATTTAGTTTCATCGGCTGATCATCATCTGGTGTGACAACCAAAGCACTTTGAAGTTATGCAGAGATCCAATTCAAAGGCAGCGAACGAAGCACATCGAGATCCACATGCACTACATATGGGACTTAGTACACGAGGGGATCAACGACTTCTAGTTATGTCCTTCAATAGAACATACGACATACATCTTCACCAAGACCTTCACTGAGAAGAAGTTACATTCTCTTCGAAGTCATCTTGGAGTGAAGGACACAATTTCCTAGCAACTGTAGTTCTTCTTTCTACATACATTTTACCTTGAGAAGGGGGTTTTCCCATGAGGTTTTCCTTGTTTCCTCACTTTATTTCAGTGTATCTTTTGTATTTGGGTATCGCCGATCAAACTTTTAGTATTTTGATAGATCTAAGAGCTATAGAGAGATTTATTTCTAGTGCAACGCTAAAGAGAATTAAGGTAAAGGTAGTCAAGCAGGATGATTTCAAATACGTAGAAATGGCATCAAGATCCAAATAAAATGTTGGAGGAAAGGTTATGGACTGTAGCATTAACTTGGGTGATTTTGTAACAAATTACACCCTTTATGTCATGATCATAAGATCTTATGACATATTCATTGGTATGGACTGGTTGGAATCGCATGATGCAATACTTAACTGCAAGACGAAACGATTAAGTTTGACGGGTGATTTGGGACAGAGTAGGGTGATTGTAGGAAGAAACCAGGGGGTTTGACTGAGATTTATTTCTTCCCTATAATTAAAGAAAATCATGTGCAAGGGATGCAAGTTATATGCCATCCTAGCACTAAATGAAAAGGGCAAGGCAAAAGGATTAGAAAACCTTCCTGTAGTATCAGAGTTTGTAGACATATTTCCAGAGGAATTACTAGGTTTACCACTGGTAAGGTAATTGGAGTTTACAATAGACTTAAAAGATGGAACATAATCGATTTCAAGATGTCATATCAAATGTCGACACCTGAATTGCAGGAGTTGAAAATGCAATTGAAGGAGTTGTTGGATTTAGGAATTATATGTGTGAGCATATTGTCGTGGGGTAGGCTAGTGATTTTTGTGAGAAAGAAGGATGGATTGTGGAGACTTTGTATTGATTATCGTCAATTGAATAAAGCGACGATCAAGAACCAGTATCTGTTGCCAAGGATAAATGATTTATTTTATCAGATGAAAGGAGAAATGATGTTTACGAAGATTGAATTGAGATGGAGATATCATCAGTTATGGATTAAGGAGGAATATATACCTAAGACCGTATTTAAGATGATATTCAAACACTATGAGTTTATTGTTTTACCTTTCAGATTGATGAACACCCCAAGTGTATTCATGAGTTTGATGAATGGGATATTCTATGAATACTTGGACAAATTTGTACAAGTATTCATTTATGATATACTGATTTATTCTCAGACGATAGAAGAGCAAACAAGTTCTATATTCACGAACACATGATATTGGTTTTACAGTGTCTAAGAGAAAACATGTTCTATGAAAATCTGTCAAATTGTTCTTTTTACCAGAAGGAGATTCATTACTTGGGACATATTATATCTGGAAAAGGTATCTCTATGGATCCAATGAAAGTAGAGGTGATTCTGGAATGGGAAGTGCCAATGAATGTACAATAGGTTATTATCGATGTTTTGTCGAAGGTTTTTCGAAGATAACAAATCCAATTATGAAATTGCAGAAGAAAAAGAAGAAATTTGTATGGTCTGAGAAATGCGCGGAAGCATTTCAGAAGCTTAAGGATTTGTTGACAAGAACACCGATACTGAAAGTCCTTGATATAGACACATATTTCTTGGTATGCACAGATGCATCCAAGGAAGGTTTAGGTGGAGTTTTGATGCAAGACAGTCAAGTGATCACTTACATTTCTAGGAAATTAAGACAACATGGAAAGAACTAGGAAACGCATGACTTGGAGTTATTAGTGATATGCCTTGATAGTTTGGAGACATTATCTGATTGGATGAAATTTCGAATTAAAGACATATCACTGTGGATTGCAACATATATTTACTCAGAGTGACTTCAATGCGTGACAGAGGCATTGGTCATAATTACTTAGAAAATACAACTTTGAGAATACTTACATTAAAGGAACATTGAACACAGTAGCAGAGGCGTTGAGTCGTAGACCACGCATATTATTGGTAATACCTCTTAAGATGAATCTTCAAGAAAATATTCTTGTTTTACAGATAGACAATGATTGGTACACACAAGTTAAGGATAATACTGGGCAAGATACCATGATGGTACTGAATTTTGAAGGTTATACATCGGACAATGATGAATTATTGAGATATAACGATAGAATTTATGTACTGCGTAATGATGAACCGAGGAATTTTATTTTGAGTGAAGTGCATCAAGCAATGTATATGGCTCATCTGGAGTCACGAAGATGAAGGCAGACCTTAAGCATTTATTCTTCTAGAAAGGAATGGAAGCGGACATAGTTAGTTACATGGAAAGATGTCTAGAATGTCAACAAGTGAAGGTTGACCATAGACATACAACAAGATTGTTACAACCACACGTGCTTCCTGAATCGAAATGAGAATTCATTTTGATGGATTTTATCATTGGATTTCCACTGATGACAAGGATACATGATTCAATTTTTGTGGTAGTTGACACTCTAATAAAGAGTGCACAATTTATTCTAGTGCCTATGACGTATCAAGCACCAGACATAGCTAGAGTATTTGTTAGCAATATTGTAAGATTACATGGTGTACCAAGAATAATAATATTCGATCGAGGATCAACGTTCACTGGACGATTTTGGACTAGTTTCCAAGAGGCCTTGGGAATGAAATTGAATTTTAGCACAACATATCACCCTGAGACAGATTGAAAAAATGAAAGGATGAATAATATTTTAGAGGATACACTGCGTATGTATGTGATGGATCAATATAAACATTGGAAATACTTCTTTCCATTGGTAGATTTTGCATACAACAACAGTTACTAGAGTACGATTAAGATGGAATCATTTGAGTTTCTTTACAGATGACTCTGTTGAACGCCATTGAGTTAGGATCGACTTGAGGATAGGATCTTGGTGGGATCGTAAGTGATCCCAGAAATGGAAGAACATATACAATCGATAATACAAAGGATTAAAGAAGTGCAAGATTAGAAGAAGAGTTATGTTGATGTGCATCGCATTGACCGCAATAATGAGGTTGGCGACATAGTTTTCTTGTGGGTCAAAATGCGCAAGAATTCAATCAAGTTTGGAAAGGGTTATAAAATATCTCTTAGATTTGTGGGGACTTTCAAAGTTGTGGAGAAGAAAGGACCCATTTCTTATCGACTAGCCTTGCCTAATTCTTTGAGGCGTATGCATGATGTATTTCATGTATCTGTTTTACAACATTATATTAGTGATCCTTCACATGTTATTGACATGATTTCATTGCAGGTGTAGGACGAGGGTGCTCTCATGGAGGAGCGAATCTACATTTTGTACTATCGCACTTGACAACTACATTGTCAAATAGTTGACCAGGTCAAGGTCCAGTGGGACAATTATAGTTCACACTCGGGTACATGGGAGGACGCATATGAGATGCATCAACAATTTTCTTATTTGTTTGATAGATTAAACGTGTAGATCTATGTTAGATACATTTATTAACTTGAAGTTTATACTATACAAACTTCAGGACGAAGTTTAAAATAAGAGGGGTGTATGTAACATCTCTTTCTAATGATCACACTTATATTGACTTATTCTTTGAGAACACTTTCATGCAAGTGATCTGGCTATAGTAAATTATGATTTCATTTCAGTTATGAGTTATATATGACGATGATGATACATTTTAACTTATTGTTACTTTCATATGTATATGTATTGATAGATATTATTGATGAGTTCTCCTGAGTGTGCAGGACACATGATAGATTATGGATGTTGATGACATAAATGGACTTCCTTGGACTCCAGATTGAGTCAAGGAGTGGATTGTATTTTTTTTTAGTATTTCATTTTATGCACATGTGATATATGATTGATTAGAGTATGATTTATATATATGTATTATTTACACTTCTTTTGTTAGTGGATGTAGACTTGATGATGCTTGCTAATTTGACTCACATAAGAAGTAAATGGGTCATGCACAGAAACCAAACATTAGAGGGAGAGGTGTGGTATCGTCCCTGTCATGGGCTACTAGCACTCCTTCCGTGACCTGAACTATAGGTTAACGTTTACCTAGTTCGAGAGGTACATTATGTCATGAGGGTAGACTAAGATAATCGCTCACGACGAAAGCTAAGGGGTGCACAATAAGGTGAAATCCTTATTCATTAGAATGTCTTAGTCTTTCACAAGGTCAACTAAATGGAGTGTTGAATCCAAGGGTCAGATAAACTTCCAAAACCAATCAAAGGCGAGTGGCAACCTTGGATCACAAAGGTGTGTCTTGAAGGGCACGTCGCGTAATTAAAATGTAAGTCAATAAATCTAGATGGCCTAGAAAATTAATAAAATGCTTAGACATTGATAGGACAATGTATTTGATTAATCAATAAATTATAAACATAGAAACATAACCAGAGTCTAAGTCTAAATATAGACTAAGTCTAAGTCTAAATTTAAATGAAGCACTAAATAAAATGTGAAATAAGTTAAAATA
>ML799433.1:74345-88179 GCA_009831015.1 Picea engelmannii | reverse complement strand
ATACTATTTTCCAAAGAATTAATTCATAAATACAAGGAGTAAATTAAAGTGACAATACAATAAGCAAGAAACAATTAGTTATTTCATCTAATTCTTATATTATTGTTGTACTCATGAGGAAATTCAGGCTATATGAACATACACAGTATAGTAAAGAAGAAACTCATAATGCTATAATCCAAATATTCATAAAATAAACAGTTACAACAAAATAATCTCAATTGGAAGCTATTAACTTGATAGTTAATAAGCATATCACTTACATAAGGATGATTTTAAAATCAACCCTATAAACATTAAGGAAGAATAATACTTTATAGTATCTCCTTATGGATGGGTCCAAATGGGCAAGGTAAGGGAGAATACTCGATGAAAAGTCCCAATTAAACTCATTTTGTTTGGAATGGAGTTTACGACCAATATGTTGGCCTAGTTTCCACTCTAAATTATTATCTAAATATGAATCAACTAAATGTTCTTAGATGAATTAAAATATGGAACTAAACTAAGTGATGCTACTTACTGCTATTCTATGATGTAGTTCTAACTTGAGCTAAACTATCCTAATTGGGAGTGAACTATTGGAATGAGCATAGTAAAATGTAATACTATTTTCCAAAGAATTAATTCATAAATACAAGGAGTAAATTAAAGTGACAATACAATAAGCAAGAAACAATTACTTATTTCATCTAATTCTTATATTATTGTTGTACTCATGAGAAAATTCAGGCTATATGAACATACAAAGTATAGTAAAGAAGAAACTCATAAAGCTATAATCCAAATATTCATAAAATAAACAGTTACAACAAAATAATCTCAATTGCACATATATGTTACCAAAATTTCCACAGATGTCTCTTGTTCTATTACTCATACAGTAAAATTGTTGTTTTAATTTAATACAAATCCAAAATCCCCTTATTAATCGTAGTCTTCTCTTTTATAAGTAAGAGATACTTTCTATATTCTAAAACTACCTTGTCACATGGGGCACTTAGGGCTTATCCCTTTGTATTCCTATTTGGATAATAAACAAGATATTGTAGAACACAAAATGGATCAGTTACAAAGTCATTATGATGATGCTAACCATTTCACTTCCATATGATCCCATTATTCCTTCCCGAGTGTGTGTTTTTTCATGATTTCTTCTATCTTACTAGGCTGCATCTTCTCCAAGTTTTAGTTACGATAGTCCTTTTGATGAAATCCTAAGACATTGTGATTAATTTCATGGGCTTCAACAAATATTCATCAAGAATTATTTGATTCACCTATGTAAATTTGTCAATAGTTGCTTACCGATTTCTCTTTTTTCCTCTACTTCAACTATCTTCAATTCTATTGGTGGTGCATCATTAATGGGAGGCATGAATTTAATCCTGAATTATTCTAGTAGATCATCTGAATAGTTCCATAACATTTTGCAAGCCTTGGTAGCTCCCTCTTGAATGGTTTCCATGTCCTACAGTAAAGGTTTCCATGTGTCAAAGAACACTTGACCCTTCAACGTTTTCTTAATGGAATACATTGGAAGGGTGTCAAGTGGGTCCTTATACACTCTTTGATAATCCAAGATTCTATCAAAAGCATTATTATCTTTTTGGCACATGTCTTTTGTTTCATCCATTTGACTTCCAACCTTATATTACCATCTTTGTTTCTTTGTATATCATTCAAGATGCATAAACACTTCATTTTCTCTGACTTCTTCTTTTCATTTAGGTCCATGGCCTCTACTCTTATCACTTCCAAAGTAAACATGGTTGCTTTGTTTTCTTCCAAGTTTTTCTCAAGTTTTCCCTTTTCCTGTTCTAATCCCATAATATTGTACTCTTGTTGCTCAACAAACCTTTTGGTTTCATCTTGTTCTATTTGTAAATTGATAATTTATGAGCATGCCCAACTTTTGTTTTTTCTATTTTCCAGAGTATGTTTGTTCGACAACTTCCATCTCTCCTATGTGTAGGTCCCAGTCTACATGTACCTTATTTTGAAACTTTGAATTTATTTCATCCTTTTGAGTTTGTAAAGCATTATTTAACTCTTATGTGTGAAGAGTGTCGACAACCCTAGCCATCCTTTAAAACTCCAAAGCGAGTTCATCCTTTGTAGCTTGCACAACTTTCTCAACCTCTTACTTGTGGAGTTTATTTTTCTCCTTCCATTGCTTTGAGGAAATAAAAAAAGATATTATCCTTTTGTGTTTTGAGCTCCTTTTCAAGATAAAAATTTTTAGCTCGTGTAGTGCCTAGTGCTATAGTGACTTCATAGACAAACATTACATTTTCCCCTTAAAATGCATGAAGTACATAGGAATCTTGTATAACATTCTCCTCTAGATTTGACCCTACCTCCCATTCAATGAATCTCTTTGTGGATGATTGGATGATTGGATGTTGGTTATGTCTCCTTTTTTTCTTCTATGTGACCATTCCTCAATTCCTCTGGTTCTATGACTAATAGTAGTAATTCCCTACAACAACCACAATGTCATCTAAATTTAGTACTTGAGAGGAGAAGTTTAAATTCCTTGGGATGGTTGTGAGCAGGGTACATTCTTGAGGTGGAATTTTCATTATTATCACATTTGGAGTTGATGGGATTCTTTGAGTCTCATTTTTTTTTCTTTGCCAATGTGCGTCCTCATCTACTTTCACGTTAGGGACCTAACCTACCTAACCCCTCAAGTGGGTAGAATAATATATTTCCATGTAATAAAGGTCAATATTAAATAGGCCTAACAATAGGAAGGAATAAGTCAATTGTAAGAATACCTAATAGAAGCTTGAGCTTCTAGAAGGATCTTCCTCTATATTGTTTTTTGGGATAGATAGATTTAGTATAACTAAGAGTAGAGGTTATGAGAATTTTTGTCTTGAAACATTATTGTAATAGAGATATGCTCTGCTGGAGGTTGCCCCCTTGAAGAGGCAAGTGAACATTGTTTCCTATCAATAAAGGTATAATTCTGGTGTTGTGGTTCCATATAATTTGGTGTTCCGCTTTTATCTCTGCAATATTTCATTATTGTGTTTCTATCTCAGTATTATTCTCTGCATTGTTTCTCTATTCTACTAATATAATAAATCGGGTACCTTACAAGTGGTATAAGAGCACTTTCCTCGGTAGAAAATTGTGAGTTAATTTTTTTTTAAGGGTAGAGACGTATTCGAGTGTCTTAAAGCTACATAGATCTATTGTTAAGTGCATAAAACCACGGTCGAGGAGTTATACACGCAAGAAATACAAGTGGTAGTTAAGCACACATCTTTTGGCCACCCTTGTAACCCTTGTTGGTACTGCTTTGACTGGTAGCGCATCAGACAACACCTGTATACGGATTGAACTAGATATCCTGAATCCTTACATAGATATATCGATTGATCGCCTAAATGTTATAGTTCCTCCGAGAACATCACTCAGGAATATAATCTCCAGTACCTGGGTAGTCGGGTAGTATGGCTAAGCGCACATTCTAGCCTCCTTAGTTGGTGCCCTGAGATATTGGGTTGAGTACTACTGTTGGACCTTGCACGTATATCAGAGAGCTATAGCACAGGGAAAACCCTTGACTGTATAACCCTTGAATACCCTAACCCTTGGGACGGAAACAAAAAAAACTAGACAAGATCTATTGTTGTGCAACTGTGCCTCCTGCATTTGGGTTGCAAAATTACTACACCTTTCTTCCTATTAAAAATTTGGTCATTTCATCAGTACAATATTCTTCAGATCATAGTATAACTCCATGGGACACTTATTTGGGACCTATTCCATTGGACTCCCCTTTTCTCCACGACCACAGTCATACCGTTCATTTAAAAAAAAAATCCAATGGACCTGAACCCTTCTCAACTTCCCCATTTTTCCACCTATTCCATTATGTTTCCCTTGTTTCCCTGATCGTCATGGTACCTATTACTTATAAGTCCTTTTTTTGGTCCCACCCACCCATTTTTCCTTTCCCGCACTTCCCCTCTCCAAATGGCCACTACTCCTAACCATGACCTGCAACCTTCCATCAATCAAGCAACCTTTGAAATTGCCTCTTCCAATTTCTGCCTTGCACAATTAGAAACCCACGTCGAGAAAAAATTAGACACCATGGATGCCAAATTCATGAACCAATTTAACACCCTCTAGTCGTCTGTTAACCAGTCGTTGAACCACCCTTTGGGTCCTTTCTCCTCAGACTAACCTGATGTTACTGATTCCTCTCATTCTCCACATTTTTAATCCAATGCCTTTCAACATGACCCCTCTCTTCCCCATGTCGAGGTCAATAAATTTGATGTCTCCGATCCTATGGGTTGGGTCACTCAAATGGAGCATTATTTTTCTCTACATGGTATTACTGATGAATTGTCCAAACTTTGCTAAGTTGTCCTTTATATAGATCATGAATGATGGAAATGGTTTAAATGGCATAAAATTTCACATCAAGGGTATATTTCTTGGACCCAGTTCATTTCATATCTCTATGACCACTTTGACACTGATACCAACTATATTGGTCGTTTGACCAAGTTGAAATAGTTGCACACAGTTGAAGACTTTGTATCTTCTTTTGAGCATTTGGCCTTTCGAAACAAGGGCATGTCATGTGCTTCCTTCCGTGAATGCTTTATCAGTGGCCTAACGGATGAAATTCGATCCCAGGTTCTCATGGCCCGCCTTCAGACTTGGTTGGAAGCCACTAAACGTGCTAAAGAAGCCCAACAAGTTGTTTTTTCCCAAAACTAAAAAACCTCTTTTGTTCCTCTCCCTCAACCCACTAATCCGAACCCCCCTTTCACTCCCCTCAAGGTCCAGAAATTAACTAGGGATGAAATGGATGAATGCCAAATGAAGGGTCTTTTCTATAATTGTGATGAAAAATATTTTATGGGGCACAAGTGTAAGGAACAAAAACATTTTATGGCCATTTTCGAAGATGTTCCCGAAGAAGATGTGATAGTTCCACTTGTTGAAGAGCCCTCCCTTCCCGATGCTACGTCAGAGCCTGCTGACCCAAATGAAGTTGAAACACTCATTCCTTTGCATGCTCTCACTGTCTTCTCTTCTCCCTAAACCCTCAATCTCATTGGCTATATTAATAATATGAAGGTCATCATCCCGATTGACAGTGGTAGCACCCACAATTTTATTCATCGTCACATTGCCTAGGAAACCAATATCTATATTCATGATGTTAATAGTTTTCAAATCTTGATAGCCAATGGTGGGTCTAGGAAATGTGGTGGGCGTTGTGAAAATGTATGTCTTCAAATTGGACATTACCACCTAAAATCTCATATGTTTTCCATTGAAATGGGAGGGTGTGACATTGTTCTAGGTGTTGAATGGTTACGCACTTTGGGTCTCGTTCTTATGTATTTTAAGGAATTAACCATGCAATTCCAATAGGAGGGACAAAGGTCTCACAACTAGTTCTCCTGAGATCATCAATTCCCATCGCATGGAAAAACTCCTTAAGAAAGTCCACCATGCTATTATTTCTCAACTCCATTATTCACGTGTTTTAGACACCCTCTGTGCATCCTGACCTCCAAGCTATTCTCTCCAAACACCAAGATGTTTTCTCCACTCCTCAGGGACTTCCTCCTTCTCGTGGTGTTCATGATCATTTCATACCCCTTGTTCCTGGAAATCTTCCTCCCAATTGTTAGAAAAACAAGACCGCGAAGTAATAAAATAAAACAAATGCAGAAATAAAACACAGAAGATACACAATACAAGAGAGACATAGATTTACGTGGTTCACCCAGTGTGGGCTACGTCCACAAGAGAAATTTCCAGGTCCTTCCTTTATTATTATCCAACAAATGAAGGGATACAACCTACAGCAAAACCCGCTGTAACTTCCTCTTCTTTCTCTCACAGTCTCCTCTCTTAGAATACAATATTTGCCATCAACCATAGTCGCAATACATTTACCTCATAAAAGAGGGTTGCCTTCTAGAGAAAAAAACCCTAACATAATCTTTACTGTTAGATCTGCGACCTTATAATGAACGGTCTACATTTACAATGAAATTACAGTATACTTTTACAAGGCAGTTTTTCCTTTGGGGGCTTCAGCCCCGAACCCCCGCTGGGGGCCCGCTTGGGGGGATGCTTGCCCCCAGACCCCCTAGCTAGGGGGATAGCCCCCCCGGACCTCACAGAGGGGGTACCCCCCCTCTGCTCTCCCCCGTGTGGAAGAGTGTACATACTTCTGGGGTGTAAATTTCATCGGGTATAAACATGGTTGAAAGTAAGGACCTCTGAATCGGGAAGATAATCAAGCTCCACAACCAACACCAATGTTCACCATTATCATCATCCATTTTTCCATAAGAATGAAATTGAGAAAATCGTGCAGGGATTGATCCAAGTTGGTTTTATCCACCCTAGTACCATCCCTTATTCTTCTCCTTTGGTCATGGTAGTTAATAAATAAGGTACTTGGCACACGTGTCCTGAATTTCGTGCCCTCACTAAACTAACCATCAAGGAAAACTTTCCCATTCATGTCATTGATGATATCTTGGATGAGTTGAGTGGTGCTCAGTATTTCACCAAACTTGATCTACGTTCAGGCTACCACTAGATCTGTATGCAAGATTTTGGCATCCCCGAGTCTTCTTTTTGAAATCATGAGGGTCACTATGAGTTCTTGGTCATGCCCTTTGGTTTGTGTAATGCCCCCTCCACCTTCCAAAGCCTCATGAATCATGTCTTCCTTCCTTTTATCTATCATTTTGTCTTAGTTTTCTTTTATGATATTCTCATCTACATTAAAAATTGGAAATCCCATGTTTCCCATGTGGATCGAGTTCTTTATCTACTCTCTTAGCATCAAAGTTTCCTCAAACACTCTAAATGTGCCTTTAGCACCTCAGAAGTTGAGTACTTGGGTCATATTGTTGGAAAGGATGGTGTTTGGGTGGATCCTAAGATGATTAAAGCCATGGAGGATTGGCCTTCCCCCAAGACTATCAAAATCTTGCATGGTTTTATGGGTTTAACATGATATTATCACAAGTTTCTTCCAAATTATGGAAAGATTGCGATGGCTCTCACTTCTCTACTAAAAAATAATTCTTTCACTTGGACTCTCATAACTGATCAGGCCTTTCAAGCATTGAAGGAGGCTATGTGCACTACTCTGGTCTTGGCCCTTCCTGATTTCACAAAGACCTTTGTTCTAGAATGTAATGGCTTCGGGAGAGGAATTGGAGCAGTCCTTATGTAAGAGGGTAGACCTTTGGCCTTTACCAACAAACATTTTTCAGACCGCCATTTGGGCCAATCAATCTATGAAAAGGAAATGTTTGATATTCTGCATGCAGTAGATCTCTGGTGCCCTTACCTCTTGGGGAAACGCTTCCAAATTAAGATAGATCATCAAAGCCTCAAGTATTTTATGGAGCAACAAACTTCCTCTCTTGTTACGAGGAAAATATCTCTATGGCTAGGGGTAAACCACAACATACAAAAATGACTTCATAAATCAACTCTAATCTCAAGTATGTTATATAAACAAATATGCTAGCAAGACAAGATAAAAGGCCTACCTCATCCAAACTTTCGATGAAGTCCACCTTTGAGAAATTGAATCAAATAAATACACCTACATCTTGTCCTCAACAACCAAGAAACAAAAGCATATGGTGATAGTATAAAATGTTAGCACATTCAATAGCATAATCCATCAACATTCATAACAAATACACCCATGGAATAATAATTCAAATATTTGCAAGATATTAATTGGACGAGAAAAGAGTATTTCTATTAAAATGTAATCAGCAGAAGTGAATGAATTACAAACTTTCATGTCGGCATGGTTCAGAATCGAGAAACTAAGTTCCTTCCAACTGGGCCTCCACCACTTCAATCCTCCACCAAAGGAAAGCTCATATAAGAGAGACAATGAGGCTCTCAATCAAGTAGGGAAGATCTTGGGGGTAGAACAATGTGTTTAGAATTAAAAGGACAAAGGGATGCAGACTCAATATGAAGCGAATAATTTCTCCAGAGTAACTTTTCTCTCGAAATTGAATTCTTCCCCCCTTTCCACAACTCAGATTTGGCCCATTTGTAGCCTTCAAGTGGAATTGAAGGGTCGAGTCGAAACGTTTCCAGTATATGAAATGTAAAGGATCATGGATCTTGTGACGTGACATGGAAACCCGACACCATTTTTTAATTTTGGCACAAATCCCAATGTACATAGGCTGTAGTGGTGCAACCTACGTATACGCGTTTTTTACTATAGGTAGGGTGCACATGTGTGGACACATAATTTTTTTAGATCTGGGATTTTAAAAAAGGGACTTCAAGTCTACATATGGAAATGGAAAATTTCCTTCTATGCAAGTTTGCATAGGGTGAGGAAAGTCTTTCTATAACATCTCTAGAGCAACAAAAATGGGTAACTAAGCTCTTTGGATATGATTATGATATCATTTACAAGAAAGGAAAATAAAGTGTGGTTGTTGATGCTCTTTCTCAAAAACATGAATATGAAGGGTCCCTTTTCTCCCTATCCTTCATTGTCCCAGATTGGCTCCAAGCTGTTCGCCAGGAATGGCTACAAGATCCTAAAATTTCACATCTGATCCAACAGTTGCAAGATAATTCTCCAGTTTCCCCAGGGTACTCTTGGCACAATGATGAGCTTCACTACAAAGTTCATTTGTATTTAAGTAAATAGTCACAAGTTAAATCCATGGTGCTTTCTGAGCTTCATGCTACTCCCACAGCTAGACACTCAGGGTTTACCAAAACCTATGACAGGGTCAAATGTTCTTTTTTGGGGGATGGTATGAAAAAGGATGTTCACACATTTGTGGTAGGATGTGATGTTTTTCAATGTAACAAGGGATAAACAATCAAATCCCCTGGAACACTCCAACCGCTTCTAATTCCACCCGCTATTTGGAGGGACATATATATGGATTTCACTGTGAGATTACCTAAATCAAGAAATAATTCAGTCATCATGGTGGTATTTGATCATCTTTCCAAGTATGCTCATTTTGTTCTCTTCAAAATCCATTTACTACATCCATTGTGGCTCAAATTTTCATGGATCATGTCTTCAAGCTTCATGGCATGCCTCATTATATTGTTTATGATCGAGACCCCACTTTCACCAACAATTTTCGACAATAATTGTTCAGGATATAGGGCACCCAATTGCATCCCAACACCAACTATCATCCCCAGACTGATGGTTAAACTAAAGTTGTCAACAAGTGTTTGGAAAATTATTTGAGGTGTTTTTCCTCTGAAAGGAAAAATCAATGGGCTCAATGGTTACCATTAGCTGAATGGTGGTACAATGCTTCTTACCATACAACTACTCGCATGACTCCTTTTGAAGTAGTATATGGACAAAATCCACCTTTCGTTCTCTCCTACATGCCAGGTGTATCAAAGGTTCAGGCGGTTGACCAAAAACTTACAGTTCGAGAGGCTATTCTCTGTACCCTGAAAGAGAATTTGGTCATGGCTCATAATTTCATGAAGAAACAAGCCGATCGAGGTCACTTAGAAAGCCAATTTGTTGAAGGTAACCATGTATTTCTTAATCTGCAACCTTGTAATCAAACTTCACTCAAGGATGAACATTGTCAGAAACTGGCGCCCAAATTTTATGGTCTTTATACAGTTCTCAAGCATGTGGGACATGTGGCCTATCAATTAGCTTTTCCTAGTTCTTCCAAGCTCCATCCTATTTTTCATGTCTCCTACTTAAAGAAGGTTATTGGAACTAAGTGCCAAACTCAAACCAACCTTCCCGAGTTAGATGAAGAAGGATCCATCTGGTTGCAGCCACAAGCATTTTTGTACCAGCATGAGTGTCATCTTCATCAATGCACCATCAAGGAAGTGTTAGTTTAGTGAAAATATACAACTCCAGTCGATGCCACCAAGGAGCCATCTAGCATTCTGCAGCAATTTCATCATCTCAATCCTTAAGGACAAGCTTGAGTTTAAGGGGGAGGGCATGTTAGGTACCTAACCTACCTAACCCCTCATGTGGGTAGAATAATATATTTCCATGTAATAAAGGTCAATATTAATAAGGCCTAACAATAAGGAGGAATAAGTCAATTGTAAGAAGACCTAATAGAAGCTTTGCTTCTAGAAGGATATTCATATAGATTGTTCTTTGGGATAGATAGATTTAGTATAAATAAGAGTAGAGGGTATGAGAAGTTTTGTCTTGGAAAATTATTATAATAGAGATATGCTATGCTGGAGGTTTCCCCCTCAAAGAGGCAAGCAAACATTGTTTCCTATCAATAAAGGTATAATTCTGGTGTTGTGGTTCCATATAATTTGTTGTTCCGTTGTTATCTCTACAATATTTTAGTATTTTGTTTCTATCTCAGTATTATTCTCTGCATTATTTCTCTATTCTGCTAATATAATAGATCTGGTACCTTACACTTTAGTTGCAAGTCATTCATTTTCATCCTTTTCTCTTTTCTCTTCCTCTGCTTCTACTGCCAATCTCTTTTCTTTATCCTCATCTTTCTTTTGTAGAAGATCATATTTCTACGATTTTATTTCATCTTCCTTTTTTTTCCTTCTTTCATCAACAATTCTTTTTAATGACTTTTATTTTTTCTTCTTCTCATCTACTTTGGAGGTCTTATTGGGCTCAATTTTATGCTTCCCTTTGGTGTCTTCCTGGTTCTTTTTCCATTTTCATATTGTTTCCTCTCATATTCTAGCTCTGCCATCATGGAAACTTTTTAGGATGGAAATTTGTATTATAATGTAGAAACCTGGGCTAATCCTACGAGTCTTTAAAGTGAAAAATGAAAAATGTTTTTCTATAGTTTTGTAAAAATATTCAAATTTCTAAGGATATTATATAGTTTCTATAAAAAATTGCGATTTTTAAGGTAAAATGATTTTATTCTATGGAATTTGGGCAAATCATTTTTAGAAAAAAATGGAAATTGGCAAATCTTTTTTTGGGAAAACCATGGAAAATTATTCCATTTGCGAAATTTAGTTCCATACACCGTGATGTAAGCATAGTATTTACCTAAATATTATTCCTCTACATATTTCATCCTAGCCATGGCTTGATTTGATGTTTTGTATCTTGGGAATTCGAAAATGATAGTATGGAGAGGAGAAAGGAAGAAGTCCCTTATATCATAGAAGAAATTTTTGTAATTTATGTTCCAGAGGTCAAAACAATAAATATGTGTTGGAGGCTGGTCTTGATCACAAATCCATCCAAAAATAGAAAATTGCATGGAAGAACAAATGGCATTGATTAGATATGCATACATGTGAAAACAAGGTTTCTTTATACCTTAAACATTATTCATGTTCTGGAAAATATTGAAAGTTGATATCTTTTCCCAATTGAAGACATGCCCTGTCTTTACAACTATGTATGCCATGGGAAACCACTCCATATGGAATTGTTTACATTTTTCATCACGATATATACTTCTCAATATAGAAATCAACATCCTATATGGTATTTTGAACTCGTAGGTAGGAATTGATATTTTCCCTTGCTTGAACTTTATTTCCTCCTCTAACCACCAATATTCCATTAACCAAATAGAGTATTTATTATTATTGGTGAATCCCTTTAAGAATGATTCATTGAGGGAAATCATAGGTTCAATAAGGTGGTATCTGACACCAATGTCTTCAGGTCTCGGGGATGTTATCTGCCTTCTAGGTTTGCTTATAATTGTGATTGTTCTTGGGTCAAATTGTTTGAAACAACATTGAGTTGAATCATTGTAGGAGAATAGTGTTGGATGATTTTCTAGGTGGTGAATACCACTTCTCTGTATATTTTAATACACTTCAAGGCTCTCACCATCCAAAACGAAATCTCCAATGTTGAAAATTTTGTATATTTCATTGTACCTAGGGAAATAGTCTTACTGGTTGTGATGGTTAGTATATGTCACCAAGACCTCTCCTGGATTAGTTGTATTTTTAAGCATGGGGGTTGGAGCAGGAGCTAAAAGATTCCTCACTTTTCTGGCATTTTAACATTAACAAATTAGTTTCTCTCTGAGTTAGGTTTTCTCATGGCTTAAACAATATAGGGTTCATTCCCTTATTCCTCCTAATCAATTATGCAAGAGTGTTATTCATGCAAGTGCTTGAATGTTCGTTTTAAGAATCAACTCTTTGCATCATTGGGAAACTTTCGAATAGGCCCATATTGATTGCTTGGATTGGAAACATTTTGTTAAATGTCTTATTGAATTAATAAGAGACATTGTTTACAAAACCATATTGTTACTATTGGAGACATAATTATTGGGACTTCATTTATCACATTGGAAACATATACTTTAGGACCCTCGAATACTATTGTGGATTCATGCATTTTTATTTATATATTAATATTAAGGAATTTCTTGATACATTAAACCCAATGATCCTAGTAAAAAATACTCATTCATTATATAGGATCATTTTAGAAATTTATCTATTTCCCAATAATATATGTATATCTTCAATACTGTCAATCTTCTCAAGCAATTTCTTGCATGCAATCTATACCTTCATCTAGTTTTGTAGAACCTTCCTATATCATGGATGTTATTTAGTGAAAACCAACAAAGTGAACCCCCCATAATGGGGACCTTTTATCTATCCATGACCATAAAATTTTGGTGACCTGATCATGACTACACCGAACCTTCAAAATTTGACCATAGGGATCCTATTTTGGTTACTTTGTGATCATTATCAACCTAGTCGTAACTCCCTTCCTTAAACAAATGTTAACTTAGTCCTATCCCCTTCTTACCAAATTGGCGAAAATTTGGCCCCAAACCAAAGCTACATTAGTAACTAACCACAAACCAAGGGTAAGAACAAAAATACATGTCATAATATGAATGAAGGGCAAGAGGGAAATGCTAGTAATGTTGGGAACAATGATATCTAAAACTTGGAATAATACTAACCAAGTAAGAACCATTACAACCAATTTAAGGATAGTGACCCTTGTGCCATTTTCACAGTGGTTGGTTATTACAGTCACCATTGTTTGAACCTTCCTAAGATTCACCAATATCTTTCTATTACCTTGCAAAACTCTCTACCTTAACATGAAACCACTCCTATTCATGTTGAAATTCCATCAACCTATCATATCAACAACCCATATACTTCATCCCATTTATTTATCCCCCATATCAGTGACATCTAGTCTTAATATGAAACCATTAATTCTCCTCCATCTTTGCATATCCACTAATTGAGTGACCAGTCCTCCTATCCACTATCATCCATTAGTCATACATAAACCCTAAGGATAAGGGAAACCCTACCACTTCTAGTGGATTATCATCCATTCAACCTACACACTATTGGGCACCCAAAAGTATTCATCACTTGGGTTTTATGGCCTTTTTCCATAATTGGGACTGTTATCCCCGATATCTAGGGATAACTAGGAGATCATGTTTCGAGGCCCATAGGTCCTAGACATGAAGTACCGAGAGCAGGATTGACCTGAGCATGGCCCTGGAGTGCCCATCCTTCTTCATCTTCACTAGATTTGTCCTGTCAACAGCAGCAGCTCCCATCACCATCGGTTTGGACTTGCATCGGAGAGGACTCTTGCTCCATGAGGTAATTGGTTCAAGGTATCATGGTATGTGTCATATTTGATCGCTATAACCCTCTTATATATGCATTAAGTTCCTTTCATTTCTGATGACTGCTTGGATCTTACACTAATCCACTTGACCATTGTTGGGGTGATTGATGGGGTGACTTAGCAAGCTGATGTTCATGGGTTTTTGTGAGCCACCAAGGGGGATTT
>ML799433.1:61238-72667 GCA_009831015.1 Picea engelmannii | reverse complement strand
ATATTGGTCGTAAACTCCATCCCAAACAAAAATGAGTTTAATTGGGACTTTTCATCGAGTATTCTCCCTTACCTTGCCCATTTGGACCCATCCACAAGGAGATACTATAAAGTATTATTCTTCCTTAATGTTTATAGGGTTGATTTTAAAATCATCCTTATGTAAGTGATATGCTTATTAACTATCAAGTTAATAGCTTCCAGTATATAATAAATGTTAAACTATAATATGCTAAAACAAATTAATTCTAAAATACAATATATTATCTCAAATAAATGATGAAACATAATCACGAACATTGATTTAAGTGTTAGCTTATAATATAATATTAAGCTAAAATATCAAATTTCAAGTTATTAGTGAAAGTTAACAACATGTTAACAAAGGAAACAATTGCAAAATATTGACAACTACCATGTAACACAAACAAAATACAAAAAAAAAAACCAATAAATGAAGACTTTGTTTTAACTAAAACAAAGGAAGAAGTGAAGTTTAAATAAATAAAAGAGAAATAATAGATATGCTCAAAACATAATATTTTATTAGTAATGGTTTATATAGCCAAATATGTCACCCAAAAATAGGGAAAATAACTAATTACGATCCCAACAAGTGGGATGTTTCTGAAACCATATTCCACCTGCAATCAACAAATACTCAAAGCAAGAAAAGCCGAATATTTTAGGAAATGGAAAACCAAATTTCTTAGAAGGAATCTAAGGAAATACCTTATATGAGTGCCCAAAGGGTTAAATTAAAATGAACTAAAAACCAAGGGCCAAAGGATAGAAGAGGAAATGAAACAAGTGGCCCCACCTAAGCACTTTATATACCTACGAGGTCATAAATATATGCTAATATTGTTGTTTTGTTATATTCTTTGCAGTAGGTCGAAGTGTCCAACTAATTAAAGTCAAATTTTAGATGTTCAAAAGCAAGTTAATGTAACAATCTTTTTATTAGCAATAATTATTATATATATATATATTTCTTTTCAAAGTCAACTAACTCTTGATGATGATTATGTGAGAAGAGGTTAAAATATAAGGATGAAGATATTATTGATCCAAACATATTTAATTACACTAAATGTATAATCTTTAATACATTATATTAAAGATAAGAATGGATAACTAAGTGTAAAAGACAAGAAGTAAATTCCAAGAATATAATTTCTAATTATGCATTAAGTGTGAGAAAAAGTTAAAATACAAGGATAAAGACATTATTGATTCAAACATATTCAATTACACTAAACCCATAATCAAATACATCATATTAAAGATAATAATGGATAACTAAGTGTAAGAGACAAGAAGTAACTTCCAAGAGTATAACTTCTAATTATGTATTAAGTGCATTGTTGAGCAATAAATTCAAAATGTAATTGTAGTAGAGAATCTAATAGAGTACACTAATAATGTCCATTGTAGGTAATTTATCTATATCATTCTTAATTTAAATAAAATATTAATAAATAATTGACTCATAATCTTTATTAGAATGATCTTATATTTTAATCTAAAATCACTGTTAATATAAATAAAATATTAATAAATAATTGAATCATAACTTTTATTATCACGAACTTATATTTTTAAATAAAAATTAGTATAATCCATAATTATAGAAAAGCATTTACATCCATACCTTTATTGTTCCCATAATCACAATAATATACTATCATTCTTTAATCACAGAAAAACACTTATTCCATAATTTTATTATTTCTAATTCACAATAATAATTGTTAGTTATTAATTTTATTTTATGGATATAATATGTTTTATGATTATATTCAATTTATTTTCTTTTAAAAAAACCATTTATAATTATTCACACCTAAGGCCATAATATAAGTCTTAAATAAATAAATAAATAAATAAATATATATATATATATATATATATATATATATATATATATATAATAATCATCAATTATCTTGGATCCTAATGATCCAAGATATCAATTATCATTCTTAAACGGTAATATCGTTAAGAAGTTAATATAATTAATTCTCACTAAACTTGGTTTAAACTTGACATTAGTGCTGGGACCGACGCTTAACAATAAAGAGATGAGGAGAAATCTATCGGCGATGTCAAGTATCAATGGTTGAATCAATAAAATCGCAACTGATAATACGATTATCTCATAGTGAAGAGTAGTAATCATATTGATTACTTGTCACGAAACACTCTCAAATTACTAAGATAACCTTACGATAAGTTTGGTCAGGTAAAAATTTGACCGACGACTAAGCGTTACCATTATTAACAATCTGTTTCTTCTTTTAAGAAATGTTCAAATGAATTCAACTACTCAACTAAAGTAATTCAAATTCTAGCTAACTGTACTCGAATTAATTCAACCACTCAATGCTGAGAGGTGTTGAATTAACCTCGTCGCAAAGAAGTTACTACAACCATTTTTTGTCTAACCTAAAACTCTCCACCACTTCTAAAAATCGTTGAGACATATTTTATTGAAAATCGAAGGGCGTTTAGGACCTGTGACTATGTAGGAGGTGTAAGAATGTTTTAAATACAAACTAAGTTAATTCCTGTTCCATTTCGGAGCTAAATTCATCCTACGAACTGACATTCCACCAGTTGATTAGTACACAAGAATTCAAAGCAATTTAGGTTACAGTCTTTAACTGTAACTTTTCATTACTCGGATCCCTGGCCATTAGGTTCACCTTTGATGGAAAGGCTAATGATCTAAAGTGTTGTTCATTAAAGAGACCGTATTAAGAAGAAATTTTACATAAATCATCTATCAAATAATTACTCCTTTCATCAGATCAAATAAATAGTCTATCCTTGGCAATGGATACTGTCTCCTTTGTTCAATTGACGATAGTCAATACAAAGTATCCACAATCCATCCTTCTTTCTCACAAAAATCAATGGCGCACCCAGACTATATGCTCGGACATATAAGTCCTAAATCCAACAACTCCTTTAATTGCATTTTCAACTCTTGCAATCGGTTGTGTTTCAGGTTTTAATTCTATTGTAAACTCCAATTCCCTTACCGATGGTAAACCTGGTAATTCCTCTAGAAATATGTCTGCAAACTCTGATACTACAGGAAGGTTTTCTAATCCTTTCGCCTTGCCCTTTTCATTTAGTGCTAGGATGGAATATAACTTGCATCCCTTGTGCATATTTTTCTGTAATTGTAGGGAATAAATAAATCTCACTTAAACCCCCTGGTTTCTTCCTAAAATCACACTAGTCTATCCCAAATCATCCGTCAAACTTAATTGTTTCATCTCGCAATTAAGTATCACATCATGTGATTCCAACCAGTCCATGCCAATCACTATGTCATAAGATCTTAAGATCGTGACATAAATGTTTGCCTTTGTTACAAAATCACCCAAGTTAATGCTACAGTCTATAACCTTTCCTCCAACTTTATGTTTGGCTCGTGATGTCATTTCTGCGTATCTGAACTCGTCTTGCTCGACTTTATTTACCTTAATTCTATTTAGCACTGCACTAGAAATAAAGCTCTTTGTAGCTCCTAGATATATCAAAATTTTAAATTTAGATCGACGATCATACCTAACGTCTTGAGCACGGTGGACTGGTGCTCGGCCTAGTGGTTGTTCACCACTGCATGTATCCTATGTGCCTTGCCCAAATCTCCAATTGTAGTGGGTCTAGATGATCCAACCACTCTGGCCTTCTCAATCGGACAATCTAGCTGGTAATGTGGCTCTCCACATGTCCAACATCCATTCTTCGGTCCAATGCTCATGGTCCCTGAAGTAAAAGTTATTGGCCTAGCAGTTTGTTATCCTAGTCTATTCTATTGAGCAGGCCTAGACCATTTTTTTTGTTGCAAACGACGTTGTTGTTGTTGTTGTGGTTCTTTGTAAGGAGTCCTCTATTAAGGAGTTTGTTGTTGCAATGTCTAGAATATAGGTTCTCGATGGCGTATCTCGATGACTAGAAGTCTGTTTGGAGGATGTTTGATTTTGTTGTGCTTCCAATGTCATCTGTCCAGTCTATCTAGAAGGAGTCATGCCCTAAACCCCATTGTTCAGCTCTTCCTCGGCAATGAGGACCTCCTGAACTGCATCGTGCAAACTCCAAGGCATAAATATCCTCACCTTCACATGAATGTTGAATTTAAGACCGACCATAAACTTGTTGACCTTTAACTTCTCCGTGTTCAAATGTGGAGCATACCTTAGTAGCTCCATGAACCTAGCCTCACACTCCGATACTGTACGACTACCCTGCGGTAAGGCGTCGAAGTCATTAAGTTGGCACTCAATGAATTCATGAGACAAGTACCTCTCTGAGAATCCTTCCTCGAACAATTCCCATGACACATCTTCAATGACCATGTTTAGTTGAGGTAGGAGTGTCTTCCACCAAATTAGAGAACTCCCTTTCAGTTGAAATACCTCCATGAGGAATTTCATGTTGGAGGTGTAATCATGAAGTGTGAAGCACATCTCCATGTTATCCAACCATGTCTCGGTGGCTATGGTGTCCATGGAACCCCAAAACTCGGGAAAAATCACTTTCTCGAGTTCTATGTGTATACTACTACTACTTGCAGGAGTGCATTGTGAGCCCTCATTGGGTACAGACACCATGCCCTCATCTCAATCCAGGAAGTTGATCAACACCTCTAACATCCTCTGGAAGGATCTCATAATACCTACCACATCTCCCAAAACAACCTGCTCCTGCTCAATAATCTGCTCATCTCCCTTAGGGTTAGATCCCTCTGGTGTGGATACTATGGGAGGAGGCACACCTCTTCCTCCCACACCATGACGTCTACTTCCCCTGCGTCCTCTAACCATAAATACATTCATGGACAATTTCAAAATTTATTAGTGATACAACTCTACTATCAAATACAACAGTGGAAGGCGTACAGGTCTAGTGTCACAGCATTGAACCCACTCTGATACCATATGTAACAATCTCCTTATTAGCAATAATTATTTTATATATCTAAGTGATAATATATATATATATATATATATATATATATATATAGATATATTTCATTTCTTTTCAAAGTAAACTTACTCTTGATGACGATTATATGAAAACAAGTTAAACTAAATAAATAAATAAATTTCACTTAAACCCCCTGGTTTCTTCCTAAAATCACCCTAGTCTATCCCAAATCATCCGTCAAACTTAACTGTTTCATCTTGCAATTAAGTATCACATCATGTGATTCCACCCAGTCCATGCCAATCACTATGTCATAAGATCTTAAGATCATGACATAAATGTTTGCCTTTGTTACAAAATCACCCAAGTTAATGCTACAGTCCATAACCTTTCCTCCAACTTTATGTTTGGCTCGTGATGTCATTTATGCATATCTGAACTCGTCTTGGTCGACTTTATTCACCTTAATTCTATTTAGCATTGCACTAGAAATAAATCTCTTTGTAGCTCCTAGATATATCAAAATATTAAATTTAGATCGACGATCATACCTGACGTCTTGAGCACAGTGGAATGGTGCTCGGCCTAGTGGTTGTTCACCACTACATGTATCCTATGTGTCTTGCCCAAATCTCCAATTGTAGTGGGTCTAGATGATCCAACCACTCTAGCCTTCTCAATCGGACAATCTAGCTGATAATGTGGCTCTCCACATGTCCAACATCCATTCTTCGGTCCAATGATCATGGTCTCCGAAGTAAAAGCTATTGGCCTAGCAGTTTGTTATCCTAGTCTATTCTATTGAACATGCCTAGACCATTTTTGTTGTTGAGAACGACGTTGTTGTTGCTGTTGTGGTTCTTTGTAAGGAGTCCTCTATTAAGGAGTTTGTTGTTGCAATGTCGAGAATATAGGTTCTCGATGGTGTATCTCGATGACTAGAAGTTCATTTGGAGGATGTTTGATTTTGTTGTGCTTCCAATGTCATCTGTCTAGTCTGTCTAGAAGGAGTCATGCCCTGGACCCCATTGTTCAGCTCTTCCTCGGCAATGAGGACCTCCTGAACTGCATCGTGCAAACTCCGAGGCATAAAGATCCTCACCTTCACACGAATGTTGAATTTAAGACCGACCATAAACTTGTTGACCTTTAACTTCTCTGTGTTCAAATGTAGAGCATACCTTAGTAGCTCCATGAACTTGGCCTCACACTCTGGTACTGTACGACTACCGTGTGGTAAGGCGTTGAAGTCATTAAGTTGGCACTCAATGAATTCATGAGACAAGTACCTCTCTGAGAATCCTTCCTCGAACAATTCCCATGACACATCTTCAATGACCATGTTTAGTTGAGGTAGGAGTGTCTTCCACCAAATTAGAGAACTCCCTTTCAGTTGAAATACCTCCATGAGGAATTTCATGTTGGAGGTGTAATCATGAAGTGTGAAGCACATCTCCATGTTCTCCAACCATGTCTCGCTGGCTATGGTGTCCATGGAACCCCAAAACTCGGGAAAAATCACTTTCTTGAGTTCTATGTGTATACTACTACTACTTGCAGGAGTGCATTATGATCCCTCATTGGGTACCGACACCATGCCCTCGTCTCGATCCAGGTAGTTTATCAACACCTCTGACATCCTCTGGATGGATCTCATAATACCTACCACATCTCCCAAAACAACTTTCTCCTGCTCAATAATCTGCTCATCTCCCTTAGGGTTAGATCCCTCTGGTGTGGATACTATGGGAGGAGGCACACCTCTTCCTCCCACACCATGACGTCTACTTCCCCTGCGTCCTCTAACCATGAATACATGCATGGACAATTNCTCCTGCTCAATAATCTGCTCATCTCCCTTAGGGTTAGATCCCTCTGGTGTGGATACTATGGGAGGAGGCACACCTCTTCCTCCCACACCATGACGTCTACTTCCCCTGCGTCCTCTAACCATGAATACATGCATGGACAATTTCAAAATTTATTTGTGATACAACTCTACTATCAAATACAATAGTGGAAGGCGTACAAGTCCAGTGTCACAGCATTGAACCCACTCTGATACCATATGTAACAATCTCCTTATTAACAATAATTATTTTATATATCTAAGTGATAATATATATATATATATATATATATATATATATATTTCATTTCTTTTCAAAGTAAACTTACTCTTGATGACGATTATATGAAAACAGGTTAAAATACAAAGATGAAGACATTATTGATCCAACCATATTCAATTACACTAAACTCATAATCAAATACATCATATTAAAGATAAGATTGGATAACTAACTTTAAGAGACAAGAAGTAAGTTCCAAGAGTATAACTTATAATTATGTGTTAAGTGCATTATTTAGCAATAAGTTCAAAATGTAATCATAGTAGAGAATTTAATAGAGTATACTAATAATGTCCATTGTACATAATTTATCTGTCACTCTTAGCAATAATTCTAGTTTAAAGAAAATATTAATAAATAATTAACTCATAACCTTTATTTTCATAATTAGTATAATCCATAACTATAGAAAAGCATTTACATCCATACCTTTATTGTTCTCATAATTACAATAATATACGATCATTCTTTAATTAAATAAAAACACATATTCCATAATTTATTATTCCTAATTCACAATTATTAGTGTTAGTTATTAATTTTACTTTATCGATATAATATGTTTTAAGATTAAATTAAATTTATTTTCTTTTAAAAACCATTTATAATTATTTACACCTAAGGTCGTAATATAAGTCTTCAATAGATATAATGACTAGCACAACCACTATTACGTGGTTGATTAACACCGAAAGGCATATTAAAACAAAATGTGGCCAGCACAGAAATGAAATTAAACGCTCCCAGCATAGAAATGAAACAAAACGCAGCCAACACAAAAATGAAACTAAACGCCCTCAGCACATAAATGAAACGAAATGCGGCTAGCATAGAAACATGGCCACCACTCTGTGCGAATATCTTAATATTTTTTAATCAGGTAGACGTGGCAATAAGTTAGTGAACACAGTAATTTTTAAACACAATTAGGTAAATGTAAAAAAGTAAACATATAAATGGATGTCTTTATAACAGCTGGGAAGTTAATGGATGAAATCAGAGCCATTCATTTATTGTGACGACTAAGAATATTCTAGGCATATTTAATATCGTCCATAAAAAACATATTAAGAACTAAAAACCTATTAAATGTGCCCATTGTCAATAGGTGTACGCCTTTTGGCGTAATAACCATCAATTATGTAATTCATAGACACATTTTAGAAATAGTTACACCATCACGCCATGTATGTAATGTCAAAAGCATAATATCATAATGAAGATATTGAGTATCAATTGTCCTTAATGGCTCGCGACTAAGCTTAAGGCCACCTATTAAAATTTCAATATAAATTTTTACTTTAAAAGTTTCAAGAAAGTCCTTAGTCTTGTAAGTAATATTAAAATCACTACAGAAATAAAAATCCAAGCATACATCTATATCAATTTCATATTTGAAAGGAATCTACAATGGTTATTCAGTCCCAAGATCTAAACCAAAAAAACTTCGTGCATATTCAATCGGTCTCCAATATATACACATACATGTAACAAAGACACCATTTTAGTCTTCAATTGGAATATAAATTTATTCACACAAGGATAACGGTGATGAATAATTTATATAATACCATCAAAAATTAACCAATGAATCGAATAATCATTACACAATTCAACGTTTCGAAATGTATACAATTATAACCAAGTTTTATCAATATATATAGTACGAAAACCATAACAATATTCACGATTAGATATCCATTCAAATTTATTAGCTAGATTATTTAGAAATGAACCTAAACGAAAGGTGCAGTAGAAGATGTTTTCTGATTTTTGAATCTGCATGCATTCTCCTTGTTTATGTTTTCCAAATACGAATTTTTATTGATATTTTCCAGCCAATGCTAAGGGTATTCTTCTTCTCCCTTATCTGTCTGAGTTGCAAAGGGGCCACACACAAAACTATAATGCAATAGCTCCCAAGCTTTCCTCGCAAGGAAGATTTCCACTCTTTTCACAAGCTTGGATTCCCAACTCTCACAAGTAAAACACAGTCCAACGAAATTTTGACAGCATAACAGTACCATTTTCACCTCTTTTCCATTTGTTTTATAGAAATTTCCCAAATGACACATGTCCATATGCAAAAATAATTAACTTTTTAATTATTTTATTAATGATTATTGACACACACACTTGTCACACTCTGTCGAGGTTGCACAAGTAATTCCCCTTTTTATTTTTAGTTTAAAAATCTATTTCACTCACATTCCTGGATGTGTTCCTATTTTTGTTGTTAGTTGTCCTTTTGTTCCCCAAATTCTCATTTAATGAGTGTCCCCTAACTAGATCTTAGTAAGAGTTAGATTATGAGTCTTCTTTTAATTAGACTTAGTGGTAGTTTGACTCAAGATTCTATTCTATGTGTACACATTATTATCTCATCTTTTATTGCTTTCTATTTTAAAAATTTCCTTTTATTATTTTCATGCACATATGTGCAATTTTCCGAACCTTTAAATTGTATTCCCTCTTTTACTAGAGTTTGATTTTATCTCAAATATTTTAACTTATTTCACATTTTATTTAGTGCTTCATTTAAATTTAGACTTAGACTTAGTCTATATTTAGACTTAGACTCTGGTTATGTTTCTATGTTTATAATTTATTGATTAATCAAATACATTGTCCTATCAATGTCTAAATATTTTATTAATTTTCTAGGCCATCTAGATTTATTGACTTACATTTTAATTACGCGACGTGCCCTTCAAGACACACCTTTGTGATCCAAGGTTGCCACTCGCCTTTGATTGGTTTTGGAAGTTTATCTGAACCTTGGATTCAACACTCCATTTAGTTGACCTTGTGAAAGACTAAGACATTCTAATGAATAAGGATTTCACCTTATTGTGCGCCCCTTAGCTTTCGTCCTGAGCGATTATCTCAGTCTACCCTCATGACATAATGTACCTCTAGAACTAGGTAAACGTTAACCTATAGTTCAGGTCATGGAAGGAGTGCTAGTAGCCCATGACAGGGACGATACCACACCTCTCCCTCTAATGTTTGGTTTCTGTGCATGACCCATTTACTCCTTATGTGAGTCAAATTAGCAAGAATCATCAAGTCTACATCCACTAACAAAAGAAGTGTAAATAATACATATATATAAATCATACTCTAATCAATCATATATCACATGTGCATAAAATGAAATACTAAAAAAAAATACAATCCACTCCTTGACTCAATATGGAGTCCAAGGAAGTCCATTTATGTCATCAACATCCATAACCTATCATGTGTCCTGCACACTCAGGAGAACTCATCAATAATATCTATCAATACATATACATATGAAAGTAAAAATAAGTTAAAATGTATCATCATCATCATATATAACTCATAACTGAAATGAAATCATAATTTACTATAGCCAGATCACTTGCATGAAAGTGTTCTCAAAGAATAAGTCAATATAAGTGTGATCATTAGAAAGAGATGTTACATACACCCCTCTTATTTTAAATTTCGTCCTGAAGTTTGTATAGTATAAAATTCAAGTTAATAAATGTATCTAACATAGATCTACACATTTAATCTATCAAACAAATAAGAAAATTGTTGATGCATCTCATATGCGTCCTCCCATGTACCCGAGTGTGAACTATAATTGTCCCACTGGACCTTGACCTGGTCAACTATTTGACAATGTAGCTGTCAAGTGCGATAGTACAAAATGTAGATTCACTCCTTCATGAGAGCACCCTCGTCCTACACCTACAATGAAATCATGTCAATAACATGTGAAGGATCACTAATATAATGTTGTAAAACAGATACATGAAATACATCATGCATACGCCTCAAAGAATTAGGCAAGGCTAGTGTTGGTCACTATAATTGTTTAATTGATTTCAAACAACCAAGTGAAACATAAATTATCAACCCAGGGAAGTCTTTTATTTCAAAGATAACCACGCACTATATATGCTCAATTCCAAAAGCAGCTCAGTGTTGTAGTAAAGAAATTCGTACTAATCTCACTTGCTCAAATAAACTGAAGTTCTGTATTAAATCACAGGAAAGTAACTTCCCTATTGCAATTCCTTAAAGATCAATCTAAGAATCCTGGATTTCATTAAAATAACACTTGCAATGGGAAAGAACATCTATTTTGCAATCAGAGAATAAGACCCTTACTCTCAAACAAAGACTTTAGCATTAACACTCTTTTCATGGAAACAATAATGCAGAAAACAATTAATTCTATCTAACAGAGAACAAAGCACTTAGTTCCTTTCTGTCTAAGCAGGAGCCTTGAGCCTTACTTCTGTTTTAGCACACTTGTGAAGTTGAGGTCTACAAAGAACAGGGCAGTCTGATTCCTTTCTTTCTGAGCAGGGATCTC
>ML799433.1:36573-47826 GCA_009831015.1 Picea engelmannii | reverse complement strand
CCGTGTTTCAGCATCAGTTCTGTGTTTCAGCAATGGCGGCTTTGGATAGTTCTGTGTTTCAGCAATAGGCCTTGAATGCAAATCTGCAGCTTTGGACACTTATGCATTTCTAATCAATGGTTAAGTACGAGAATGATGTAAAACATTATGAAAAACATATTAAACATATAGTAATGAGAAGGGACGTTGTATACCTTTGAGATGATAAGATAAAGTGATAGTATGAGTCTAAATGTAGGTGATCAAGAGTATAATGGTGGCAAAAAGTATAGGCAAAAAGGGACATTGTGTGGTCCTAACAACTAGTCGATAAGAAATGGGTCCTTTCTTCTCCACAACTTTGAAAGTCCCCACAAACCTAAGAGATATTTTAGAACCCTTTCCAAACTTGATTGAATTCTTGCGCATTTTGACCCACAAGAAAACTATGTCACCAACCTCATTATTGCGATCAATGCGATGCACATCAACATAACTCTTCTTCTAATATTGCACTTCTTTAATCCTTTGTATTATCGATTGTATATGTTCTTCCATTTCTGGGATCACTTACGATCCCACCAAGATCCTATCCTCAAGTCGATCCCAACTCAATGGCATTCGATAGAGTCATCTGTAAAGAAACTCAAACGATTCCATCTTAATCGTACTCTAGTAATTGTTGTTGTATGCAAAATCTACTAATGGAAATAAGTATTTCCAATGTTTATATTGATCCATCACATACATACGCAGTGTATCCTCTAAAATATTATTCGTCCTTTCATTTTTTCAATTTGTCTCGGGGTGATATGTTGTGCTAAAATTCAATTTCATTCCCAAGGCCTCTTGGAAACTAGTCCAAAATCGTCCAGTGAACGTTGATCCTCGATCGAATATTATTATTCTTGGTACACCATGTAATCTTACAATATTGCTAACAAATACTCTAGCTACGTCTGGTGCTTGATACGTCATAGGCACTAGAATAAAGTGTGCACTCTTTATTAGAGTGTCAACTACCACAAAAATTGAATCATGTATCCTTGTCATCAGTGGAAATCCAACGATAAAATCCATCAAAATGAATTCTCATTTCGATTCAGGAAGCACGTGTGGTTGTAACAATCTTGTTGTATGTCTATGGTCAACCTTCACTTGTTGACATTCTAGACAACTTTCCATGTAACTAACTATGTCCGCTTCCATTCCTTTCTAGAAGAATAAATGCTTAAGGTCTGCCTTCATCTTTGTGACTCCCAGATGAGCCATATACACTGCTTGATGCACTTCACTCAAAATAAAATTCCTCGGTTCATCATTAGGCAGTACATAAATTCTATCGTTATATCTCAATAATTCATCATTGTCCAATGTATAACCTTCAAAATTCAGTACCATCGTGGTATCTTGCCCAGTATTATCCTTAACTTGTGTGTACCAATCATTGTCTATCTGTAAAACAAGAATATTTTCTCGAAGATTCATCTTAAGAGGTATTACCAATAATATGTGTGGTCTACGACTCAACGCCTCTGCTACTGTGTTCAATGTTCCTTTAACGTAAGTATTCTCAAAGTTGTATTTGCTAACTAATTATGACCAATGCCTCTGTCACGCATTGAAGTCACTCTGAGTAAATATATGTTGCAATCCACAGTGATATGTCTTTAATTTGAAATTTCATCCAATCAGATAATGTCTCCAAACTATCAAGGCATATCACTAATAACTCCAAGTCATGTGTTTCCTAGTTCTTTCTATGTTGTCTTAATTTCCTAGAAATGTAAGTGATCACTTGACTGTCTTGCATCAAAACTCCACCTAAACCTTCCTTGGATGCATCTATGCATACCAAGAAATATGTGTCTATATCAAGGACTTTCAGTATCGGTGTTCTCATCAACAAATCCTTAAGCTTTTGAAATGCTTCCGCGCATTTCTCAGACCATACAAATTTCTTCTTTTTCTTCTGCAATTTCATAATTGGATTTTTTATATTCGAAAAACCTTCGACAAAACATCGATAATAACCTGATAACGCGATAAAACGTCGTACCTATTGTACATTCATCGACACTTCCCATTCCATAATCACCTCTACTTTCATTGGATCCATAGAGATACCTTTTCCAGATATAATATGTCCCAAGTAATGAATCTCCTTCTGGTAAAGAGAACAATTTGACAGATTTTCATAGAACATGTTTTCTCTTAGACACTGTAAAACCAATATCATGTGTTCGTGAATATAGAACTTGTTTTCTCTTCTATCGTCTGAGAATAAATCAGTATATCATAAATGAATACTTGTACAAATTTTTCCAAGTATTCACGGAATATCCCATTCATCAAACTCATGAATACACTTGGGGTGTTCATCAATCTGAAAGGTAAAACAATAAACTCATAGTGTTTGAATCTCATCTTAAATATGGTATTAGGTATATCTTCCTCCTTAATCCATAACTGATGATATCTCCATCTCAATTCAATATTCAAAAACATCATTTCTCATTTCATCTGATAAAATAAATCATTTATCCTTGGCAACAGATATTGGTTCTTGATCGTCGCTTTATTCAATTGACGATAATCAATACAAAGTCTCCACAATACATCCTTCTTTCTCACAAAAATCACTAGCGCACCCCACGACAATATGCTCACACATATAATTCCTAAATCCAACAACTCCTTTAATTGCATTTTCAACTCCTGCAATTCAGGTGTCGACATTTGATATGACATCTTGAAATCGATTATGTTCCAGCTTTTAAGTCTATTGTAAACTCCAATTACGTGACGTGCCCTTCAAGACACACCTTTGTGATCCAAGGTTGCCACTCCCCTTCGATTGGTTTTGGAAGTTTATCTGACCCTTGGATTCAACACTCCATTTAGTTGACCTTGTGAAAGACTAAGACATTCTAATGAATAAGGATTTCACCTTATTGTGCGCCCCTTAGCTTTCGTCGTGAGCGATTATCTCAGTCCACCCTCATGACATAATGTACCTCTCGAACTAGGTAAACGTTAACCTATAGTTCAGGTCACGGAAGGAGTGCTAATAGCCCATGACAGGGACGATACCACACCTCTCCCTCTAATGTTTGGTTTCTGTGCATGACCCATTTACTCCTTATGTGAGTCAAATTAGCAATCATCATCAAGTCTACATCCACTAACAAAAGAAGTGTAAATAATACATATATATAAATCATACTCTAATCAATCATATATCACATGTGCATAAAATGAAATACTAAAAAAAAATACAATCCACTCCTTGACTCAATCTGGAGTCCAAGGAAGTCCATTTATGTCATCAACATCCATAACCTATCATGTGTCCTGCACACTCAGGAGAACTCATCAATAATATCTATCAATGCATATATATATGAAAGTAACAATAAGTTAAAATGTATCATCATCATCATATATAACTCATAACTGAAATGAAATCATAATGTACTATAGCCAAATCACTTGCATGAAAGTGTTCTCAAAGAATAAGTCAATATAAGTGTGATCATTAGAAAGAGATATTACATACACCCCTCTTATTTTAAACTTCGTCCTGAAGTTTGTATAGTATAAAATTCAAGTTAATAAATGTATCTAACATAGATCTACATATTTAATCTATCAAACAAATAACAAAATTGTTGATGCATCTCATATGTGTCCTCACATGTACCCGAGTGTAAACTATAGTTGTCCCACTGGACCTTGACCTGGTCACTCTGAGTAAATATATGTTGCAATCCACAGTGATATGTCTTTAATTCAAAATTTCATCCAATCAGATAATGTCTCCAAACTATCAAGGCATATCACTAATAACTCCAAGTCATGTGTTTCCTAGTTCTTTACATGTTGTCTTAATTTCCTAGAAATGTAAGTGATCACTTGACTCTCTTGCATCAAAACTCCACCTAAACCTTCCTTGGATGCATCTGTGCATACCAAAAAATATGTGTCTATATCAAGGACTTTCAGTATCGGTGTTCTCATCAACAAATCCTTAAGCTTCTGAAATGCTTCCGCGCATTTCTCAGACCATACAAATTTCTTCTTTTTCTTCTGCAATTTCATAATTGGATTTGTTATCTTCGAAAAACCTTCGACAAAACATCGATAATAACCTGATAACCTGATAAAACA
The DNA here is from genome assembly GCA_009831015.1 of Picea engelmannii. Taxonomy (NCBI): domain Eukaryota; kingdom Viridiplantae; phylum Streptophyta; class Pinopsida; order Pinales; family Pinaceae; genus Picea; species Picea engelmannii. The sequence goes on along the minus strand of ML799433.1, from coordinate 43,677 downwards.
TCTTACCTATTGTACATTCATAGACACTTCCCATTCCATAATCACCTCTACTTTCATTGGATCCATAGAGATACCTTTTCCAGATATAATATGTCCCAAGTAATGAATCTCCTTCTGGTAAAAAGAACAATTTGACAGATTTTCATAGAACATGTTTTCTCTTAGACACTGTAAATCCAATACCATGTGTTCGTGAATATAGAACTTGTTTTCTCTTCTATCGTCTGAGAATAAATCAGTATATCATCAATGAATACTTGTACAAATTTGTCCAAGTATTCACGGAATATCCTGTTCATCAAACTCATGAATACACTTGGGGTGTTCGTCAATCTGAAAGGTAAAACAATAAACTCATAGTGTTTGAATCTCATATTAAATATGGTCTTAGGTATATCTTCCTCCTTAATCCATAACTGATGATATCTCCATCTCAATTCAATCTTCGAAAACACCATTTCTCCTTTCATCTGATAAAATAAATCGTTTATCCTTGGCAACAGATACTAGTTCTTGATCGTCTCTTTATTCAATTGACGATAATCAATACAAAGTCTCCACAATCCATCCTTCTTTCTCACAAAAATCACTAGCGCACCCCATGACAATATGCTCACACATATAATTCCTAAATCCAACAACTCCTTCAATTGCATTTTCAACTCCTGTAATTCAGGTGTCGACATTCGATATGACATCTTGAAATCGATTATGTTCCAGGTTTTAAGTCTATTGTAAACTCCAATTACCTTACCGGTGGTAAACCTAGTAATTCCTCTGGAAATATGTCTACAAACTCTGATACTACAGGAAGGTTTTCTAATCCTTTTGCATCGCCCTTTTCATTTAGTGCTAGGATGGCATATAACTTGCATCCCTTGCACATGCTTTTCTTTAATTATAGGGAAGAAATAAATCTCACTCAAACCCCCTGGTTTCTTCCTACAATCACCCTACTCTGTCCCAAATCACCCGTCAAACTTAATCATTTTGTCTTGCAATTAAGTATTGCATCATGCGATTCCAACCAGTCCATACTAATGACTATGTCTTAAGATTTTATGATCGTGACATAAAGGGTGTAATTTGTTACAAAATCACCCAAGTTAATGCTACAGTCCATAACCTTTCCTCCAACATTTTATTTGGATCCTGATTCCATTTCTACGTATTTGAAATCATCCTACTTGACTACCTTTACCTTAATTCTCTTTAGCGTTGCACTAGAAATAAATCTCTCTATAGCTCTTAGATATATAAAAATACTAAAAGTTTGATCGATGATACCCAAATACAAAAGATACACTGAAATAAAGTGAGGAAACAAGGAAAACCTCATGGGAAAACCCCCCTCTCAAGGTAAAATGTATGTAGAGAGAAGAACTACATTTTCTAGGAAATTGTGTCCTTCACTCCAAGATGACTTCGTAGAGAATGTAACTTCTGCTCAGTGAAGGTCTTGGTGAAGATGTATGTTGTTTGTTCTATTGAAGGACATAACTAGAAGTCGTTGATCCCCTCATGTACTAAGTCCCGGATGTAGTGCATGTGGATCTCGATGTGCTTCGTTCACTGCCTTTGAATTGGATCTCTGCAGAACTTCAAAGTGCTTTGGTTGTCACACCAGATGACGATCAGCCGATGAAACTAAATGCCCAACTTAGTGAGAAAATGTTGTATCCACATAACCTGAATGGCTATGTTAACTATCCCTTTGTACTCCTCCTCGGCTGAAGATAGAGAAATGGAAGCTTGCTTCTTGCTCGACCAACAGAGAGGCCTAGAACCAAGGCTGAGTGAGTAACCAAATGCGAACTTGCGATCAATGCTATCCCCAACCCAGTCCGAACCAATAAAATCGATGAGATCTAATGTAGAGTATGTTTCATAATGAATCCCAAAGGTGATGGTGCCCTATAAGTATCAAAGGATACGCTTTGTAGCCTTCCAATGTAGCTCATGCATCTCCTGCACGAACCTAGAAACTGTGCCAACTCCATAGGAGAGGTTTGGTCTAGAGTGTGTGAGATACAACAAGATCCCCACTAGTTGTATGTATAGTGTGTTTTCAACCAGTGGAGTCTCCCTGCCATCCTCAAGTTTGAGTCCTGATAGTAAAGGAGTTGGAGCAGACTTGCAGTCTTCCATGTGAAATCTCTCAAGGAGATCTTGTGCATACTTGGCCTGAGATAGTTTGATACCTGATGCATCCTGATTGATCTCTAGTCCAAGGAAAAAGTGTTGCAGACCCATGTCCTTCATCAAAAACCTGTCATGTAGAATCCTCTTGACTATAACAATCGTTGAATTCAAGCAACCGATGATCAAAAAATCGTCAACATACAGAACTAAAAGTAGAAGTGAATCAGCCGTCCTGAGCATGTAGACATTCCGGTATGATTTACAATGTACAAAGTTTTGTAACAACAAGTAGGAGTCCATCTTGGCATACTATGCCCTCAGAGCCTACTTGAGGCCATAAGATGAGTCCTGCATAAATCCCTGGGGTTTCTCCATATAGATCTCCTCGGAGAGATCATCGTGAAGAAATGCATTCTTCATGTGCATGTGATAGACTTCCCATCCCTTGGATGCCACAATGGAAAGTGACAATCGTATGGAATCCATATTTTCTACTAGAGCCAAGGTCTCATCATAGTCAATACCATGCACCTGTCGAAAGCCTTTGGCAACAAGCCTGGATTTGTATTTTCTAATATGTCCATCCATTATTCTCTTGGTCCTGTAGACCCATCTGCATATGACAAGTTTTCTACCAAAATGAAGGGGAACCAAATCCCAAGTCTGGTTCTCAAGGAGGGAGTTGTACTCCAACTGCATGGTGGATTCCCAAAGGGATTTCCAACATCCTCGCCATAAGACTGTGGATCTGAAGACTGAACCAAGAAAAGATGCTTGGAGGGAAATGGTTCAGTGGTAGTGAGTGCAACATGAGGCTTCTCGAAATCAGATCGAGTCCTCCTAGTATCGGCAGGATCACCAAAGAGATTCCCTGCATCCTGTAGAGTAATTTGTGCCCACTTGGGCCTTTGTTCTGGCTTTGCAACTGCATTTGGATTCTCTCACTCTGTATTTGATTGTACTAACTATGTATCTGAGTTATCTGATTCCTCTGATTCATAACTCTCATCTAAATAAGAGTCGACATGTGCATACTCATCATCTCAGACAGGTGGAAGAATGAAGGTGTCTGCATGTGAGTGTTGAGGTACATGCGAGACACTTTCCTCGAATTGGACACTTCGCTCAATGATGAGTCGGTCAAAGGAAATATCCATAAGTCTATATCCCTTCACACTGTCGGGGTATCCAACAAAAATACACTGAGTGCTCTGTGGATCAAGTGCCTTCCTCTTTTTAGAGGGAATCTGGGCCCATGCACATGAATCGAAAATATGAAAGTGGGTCACTTCTGGTTTGAGACAGATCTAAGCCTCCTAGGGGATCTTATCCTTGACAGATTTATGGGGAGATCTGTTTTGGATTTATGTTGCAAAATTAAGTTCTTCGACCCATAGTCTCTATAATATCCCTCGGCCAAACCCAAATGTAAATATAATCCAAGTATATTTAATCTAGTGAGTTGTTTAGACATCATTTTTGTAATACACTTTTCATGGCATGGTGCATGCATATACTGCGCAGTAAAGGGATGTAATGTGCACATTTATAGATACCGCACACAGTAACTAAGGTGTGCGCAACCTTAAAGACAGAGGATACAACGCGCAACAACTAAAGAGCGCGCAACCTTGAGGTTAGTGGATACCACGCGCAATAACTAAAATGCGCGCAATATTAAGGTCAACAAACCTTTGTGTATATAATATGCATTATAGGCTAGTGAGCCAGTATTATAAGTCGTAATGCTTATGTCTTGGAATTAGGCCAACACACCTAGATGTTAAAGGCTAGAGAGCCTATTTTTTATATATCTCATGATTGATATAAAAATACATCATTGCGCGTAGACCGACCACGATAAAAGAGAAGGGGGACTATATTCCACCAAATATGGAAAGGAAGGGCCTAAAGTTAAGAACAGGGCTAAGCTAGAGAGCTTAAAGCCAAAAATAAATATTATATTAATATTTCTTAAAAACATAAAGTATGGATAATTAATTTATCCTAAGTCCTAAAGTAGGGGAAAATTGTATCAAAGTAGCTTCCAACATGACAAGTGTCAAGTTGGAGACATGCATACTTATTGTCGAGACTTAGTTCTGCTGGGGGAGATCGACCATTGTGGGAAGGGGAGAATATTACCATATTTTTTCCTGCGACCAGAGAACAAGTATCCACGATACATTCTATCAGCCCTTGAGCTACCTCGTATCTTCCTACCACCGTACCCAGACCAGATTTATATCCATTCCTGTTGGTGTACCTGTCAGCTTGGGAGCAAGATTGAAGAGGAGGGTTTTCAGGCCCGTGAGAAATTATTTGAGTGAGGGAATTGTTGAGGATCGATTTCTTGAAGGTGATAAACTGCAACTACAATTCTCTGAGACTTCTGGTCCGGCCTATTACTGAATCCCTGGAAGGGAAGTGGGGCAGCCGAAGGACTGCTGAACCGAGAAGGGGCACACTTCCTTGGGTGGGACAAGCATGTGGGGAAGCAGAGGCTGTAGGCTGTGGTTGAGTGAACAACTGAGAGGGAGTCTTTCTGGTTGACCGTGAACCTTTAGCCGAGTTAGGAATCCATTTCATGGGTGGAGTCTAGTCCCAGCTCGGGGGTGACTCACTGTTGAGAGTGATGAACAGTGTAGTCTAAGGCTGGGAGGTTTCTGTACGGTCTACATGCAGTTGGTGACATTATTACCAAGATAAGTACCGGTTATGTGTTGAATTCCATGTTGCATTATCATTTATGTGTTATTTTATGGGTTTTATTACTTGTGTGAGCATAATTGTCCATATGTTTAAGGATATACCCTGTATACACTACATGACTGTGTTCACTGTTAAATCAGTCTGAAAATCGTATATTTACAGAACACAATTGTTTGTTTATATTTATATGTGAAGCTTTCGCTAGAGCATCGTATGTATATGTTTAATTGCATGCAGTTCAGTATGTATGTATGCCTCTGTGTGTATATACGTATTTAGAGAGAAAAAGAAAAAAAGAAAAAAAAATTATGTGACATACCTCAGTTGAATACTGGGTGTTACATTATGTTATCAGAACTAAGATAAGTGTCTGAGTAAGTGGCATTCCCCGGTCAGTGGGTGGGCGGGGTGTGTTACAGTCTCTGTGGTAGTGACTTTGTATGCAACATGCAAGATGCCATCTCCTTTAGAGATCTATTTTTTTGCTCAGCAACTTCATTTTGATGTGGAGTATAGGGAACCGTGTGTTGCAACTGAATCCCTCCCTCATGGAAAATATTATGGATCTCATGATTTACATATTATCCCCCATTATCAGTTTGGAGGACTTTGATCTTCTTTCTGGACTATGTCTCAACTAGGGCTTTGAAATCTTTGAGGTGTTGAAAGACCTCGGATTTTCTCCTAAGAAATTAAATCCATGTAAAACGTGAGAAATGTTGGTTGTGGAGCCTGATTATATTCCTGATTGAGAGGTCCTTGCTTTCAGCCGTGTTTATACTGCATGAAGTATTTACACCCCAGAAGTATGTACACTATTCCACGCGGGGGAGTACAGAGGGGGGATACCCCCTCTGCGGGGTCCGGGGGGGCTATCCCCTTGGGTGGGGGGTCTGGGGGCAAGTGGGCCCCCAGCGGGGGTTCAGGGGTGAAGCCCCCGAAGGAAAAATTGCCTTGTAAATGTATATTGTAATTTCATTGTAAATCTTGACCATTCACTATAAGGTCGTAGATCTAACGATAGAGATTATGTTAGGGTTTTTTCCCTAGAAGGCAACCCTCTTTTATGAGGGACATGTATTGCGGCTATGATTGATGATGAATATTGTATTCTGATAGAGGAGACTTTGAGATAAAGAAGAGGAAGTTACAACAGATTTTGCTGTAGGTTGTATCCCTTCATTTGCTAGATAATAATAAAGCAAGGACCTGACAATTTCTCTGGTGAACATAGCCCACACTGGGTGAACCACATAAATCTGTGTCTCTCTTGTATTGTGTATCTTCTGTGTTTTGTTTCCTCATTTGTTTTTATTTTATTTATCCACGGTCTTGTTTTTCTAACAACTGGTATCAGAGCGAAAGGTAACTCACAGGAAAAGAGGGTTCCTGGTTCGAGTGGGAGCAATGTCGAAAGATGGAATGTTTAGGGTCGAGAAATTTAACGGCCAAAACTACCAGTTATGGAAGATGCAGATGGAAAATTATTTATATCAAAAGGATATATTCCTACCACTGGGTGGAGTAGAAAAGAAGACGACGACCATGAAGGACGAAGAATGGAAGATTCTTGACATAAAGGCTCTAGGAACGATACGGCTGAGCCTGGCAGTGTCGGTGGCTTTCAATATTTCCAAAGAAAAGACAATGAAGGGTTTGATGGATGCATTGGCCAAATTGTATGAAAAACCCTTGATGTCCAATAAGGTATTTCTAATGAAGATATTATTTAATATGAAGATGTTGGAAGGTGGGTCTGTTGCAGATCATTTAAATGAATTTAATATGGTTACTAATCAACTAAGTTCTGTAAAAGTGGACTTTGATGATGAGGTTAGGGCTCTTCTAATATTGTGCTCATTGCCAGAAAGATGGAATAGATTGGCCATGGCTGTAAGTAACTCTGTCTCTGGTTCAAATACTTTAAAATTTGATGATGTTGTTGGTGTTATCCTTAGTGAGGAAATGCGACGGAAAAGCATAGGTGAGACATCAGGAAATGTGTTGAACATGGAGAACAGAGGAAGACAAAAGGATAGAGGAAAGGGCTCAGGGAACCACGGAAATTATAGGAAGGGCAGATTCAAATCTAGACTTGGAAAGATAGAGTGCTAGAATTGTGGGAAGAAAGGACATCTGAAGAAATATTGTGGAGCTCCAAAGAAACAAAGAGATGGACAGCTGGAGAGAAATCAGGAAGCAAATGTAACACGTGATGTGTTACAATATGCTTTGATTCTTTTTGTAGAT
>ML799433.1:13761-32533 GCA_009831015.1 Picea engelmannii | reverse complement strand
TAAGCAGTAAAAAAAAATCAGGTTCAATGAATTTAGATAATGTATACAATCTAGACTGATGATTTACCTCACCGGTAGAAACCCTGGAGTTAGTTTTCATGTCATAGATGTCCACGACATTTGGTGTGAATATGAATTTCTTTATAGTTCCCAAATTCGTCATCTAATACATGGAGAGAAGGTTGACAGAAAGTTTGGGAACGTGCAACACATTCTCGAAGCTTTCATTGGTGAGTTCAATCCTTCCTTTGCCGGTGACTTCGACATAAGAGTTGTACCCCATCAGAATAGAAGGACCTTTGCATGCATCCAATGAAGAATAGACGGCTTTTGAGACAGCCATGTGATGTGATGCTTCTGAATCTATGATCCAAGCATCGGGAGAGGAGTTGATGGCAATCAAGGCATGGCTAGAATTGTCTTTCTTGGGATTTTGATCATCTGGATTCTTTTTCTTGAGACCCTCGAGGATGTGATCTCCAAGGTTGTTTTGATGAAGTATTTGAGTCATTAGATCTATTTTTTTTCATCCATGCAGATTCTAGATGAAATCTTTTGTGCAATACGTGCATTTCTCCCCTTTTCCCCTTTAGATCTGGAGGCATCGGTGAAGGGTTTTTTGTACCTTTCCTTATTCGAATGTGCATGAGCTTTCCTTTTGTCTTTATCTTTATATTTATGATATTTGTGGCTGCCATATTGCATAGTGAGTGAATGCGCCTTTGGGCCTTTGATTTTTCCCATGTTGATGAGCTTAGTTTTCTCTTGTATCAGGGCTTCGATAAATTCCTCAAGAGAAGGCATCTTCCAGGTGGCTCCAGAGGCAAATATGACAGAATGGAATGTGGATACGAATACAGAGAATTCAGGACCAATATTGGAGAGAATGGTGAGAAACATTTGTTTCTCGTACTTCGATTTATCAACCCTGCAAGCTTTGAGTTGAAATAGTAAACCTTTGAATTTTGTAAAGAAATCTTGGATATTTCGAAACTTTTTGGATCCAATGTGAGAAGCTCCTCCTCTAGCATGTGTCCCCTCATCTCATCCTATTTTCCAAAGGGACCTTCCAAGGTGGTCCAGGATTCATTGGGAGTCTTACAGGAAGATGTGTGAAAAAGGAGATCGAGAGAAATAAGACTGCAAATTGTTTTGAGTGCTTCATCCATGCGATTTAAATACTTGGATTTCTCTATGGCTCATGTTGATTTAGTATATGTATTCAAGGTTAACCTATACAATCCTCTGGTTTAGAGATGTATGACTATTTTCTCCTTCCATGCAAAGTAGTTATAAGGTGTAAGAATGAATTCTTTTTGGAAATCCATCTTTCCGCTGTCTTCAATATTTTGTACCTGCAAAAAAAAATGGTGTAGCTTTTGCTTAGCAGTCTGTCGGCTCTAATACCATGTAAATGTGTTGAACCTGCACATAATAGATCTAGATAGAAAATACTGTACACACATTTTCACAGAGAAATTGAGAAAGAAGAAGAAGGAGAGAAAAAATAGAAGAATTTTCATTAACTGTTATGAATAATGAATCATTTACACATGATATAATTTGTATAACTCAATGAATGCACATTGGAGCAAAACCAATGCGTCATAGTGGTGGTCTAGAGTGATCTAGATAAACACCAGTAGTTACGGTAGTGAACTGCCACCTAGTATAGTCTCTCAGACAGTTACATGAGTGAACTGCCACCTAGTATAGTCTCTCAGACAGTTACATGAGTGAACTGCCACCTAGCCGAGTTAAATAGTCAACTAGTTTTCAGTTAATTGAATGAACAAAGAGTATTGAGGAGTAGATCAGGGAATCAAGGATAATGTGTCAGTCTGGTGATAATCAAAAGGAAAGTGCGCATTAGATGGTGATGATCCCAATGTTGTAGAGTGACAAAACCAATGCAACATCTAAACTCAACTCAACTAGTCAAACTGAAGTGTCAAGTGAAAGAGAATATTTTCGAGGTGGAATATTCTCCCCTAAAATATAGGAGACTAGATAATGACTAATTATGACTAATAAACAAGGAAAAACCTTAGGAAAAAGAAATCCTAGGTGTGATCTAGATAGATATTGGTGGCCACCCACCTATTCCAACTCACTCCTCATGTCCATTTTTTATTCAACACGTCTTTCTGTACTTCTTTATAATTGTGAGTTATACACTTATTGAGTTGTCTGAAGCCTCACAAATTCTCCCAGTGGATACGGGTGGCCTCTTGCCTAATCCAACTGGCATATTTTGTATGTTTTCATATCAGCTGTACTTCGAGGGTTGTTTTGAGGCCCTAAATATATATATTTTTTTACTCACCATAGTCATAATGTAGATGGAGTCATATTCTGATGGAAAAATGTGTAGCTCTCTGAAAGACCTTTACAACGGCCTATCACGCACCTAAAATAAAGGTCGTATGTAAAATTTATGACCCTAGGAAGTTGAAGTACCAAATTACACCAACTTACACATAGGGCCCACATGACTTTTGACCTTTCACCTTCTAGGGTTAGGTTTTTTGATGTCTAGGGTTTTGGCATTCATGAGTACGATGAAAAGGGCCTATGGAGCCTCATGGTAATCGATTATTCCTCTTCTCATAGATAGCTACCACCATTCGGGCAAGTTATGCAGTTTAAGCCTATTTCATTATTTAATAGAAGATATTTCATTATTTAATAGAAGATATTGTTTACTGAATATTTGTGTTATTATTTCTATCTCTGTGTTTATGGTATTTGATGCAGGAGCATCGCCAACTCAACAAGTGAGCCAGCACATCAAGCGAAAGTTCAACTGGGGAAAGAAACCCAAAATTTTGAAAATGCTTTGGGATTGTAGCGCAAGTCTTAAATGAATCCTTTATGAAGTAGCGCCTTTTGTATGTTGTATCAGACCTCGAGCCATGCTCTCTTGTATGAAGTAGATAGGAGGCATTTACTTTAGTTAATGCAGGTAGATAGGATTTTAATTCTAGAATAGACAGTTTAGAGTTCGAGAGGGAAAACGGATATAGAAACCCTCCTTTGTACATTGTAACATTATTCATGAGCAAGGAGAGAGGAGAAAGCAGAGAAAGTTGTGAAGAACACCCATGTACAGGCATTTGGATTAATAGAAGAAAGTCATGATTCAAATTCATGGCTGGTGTTGTTTCTCTATGTATATTGTTCATGTGCTTATGAATGTTTGTTTTCTTGATATGCATTTGATTTCTATATGTTGTGCATGTGATTTCATGTTTGAACTTGAAGTTTGAAGGGGAGATGGAATGAGTTTCAATTGTTTCTCTGTCTGAGCCAGGAGATTCCTGCAAGGTGTGCAGCTGAATTCATCCACAAAAAGTGCGTTGATGAAGGCTCAGCAGTTTGACTTTTTCTCATTCACCCAGAAGAGGAATAGGTTGTTGAAGCTATGTAAGGAGTGCGCTGGCTGAAGAAGAAGTCTCAGTTGTAAATCTGAGCAAAGGAAGCTAAAGACTGTTGCTGCAGGAAGTGCGCAGAGTTTGAAGGATTCAACACTTGAGAAGTTGTTGAACGCCGAGCGCAAGGAGTGTGCATAAATTCCTCTGAAGGAGTCAGAGTAAAGAAGCTCAGGAGGTATAGAACCTTTGTGATATCGTTGAAAGGGAGCACAGAAGGTTCGTATCGAGGAAGGTTCGAGTGGGAGTCTCAAGCGAAGGATTGGAGAGAAAAGTGCGAGAAGAAGCACTTAACCATTTCAGAGAAATCCTCGAGGAAGAGGAATCGGCGGCCAGGATCGACAGAGGAGATTGACGAAGTCCCGTCAACTGTCATATATCGGGGAAGTTGCGCATGGTTTAAGCCTAGCGAACAAGAGAAGGAGTCAGGGAGCCATCGGGACTTGACTCATCGAAAGATCGGGGTTTATGCGGTCGCGAAACTATCGTAGAAAGGAATCGTGATCCGCGAATTCCTGAAAGGATCTCACCTGTTGATCACAACAGGGACATGTGGCCAGAGATCCCAAGGATCATGAAATCGGAGATCGGGGATTCCGGAGACGGAAGCTTTGTATGTTGACATCGTGATTTGCAATTTCCCGACACGATAGGAGCCGTTGATATGTGGGACGCATGTCCAAGGATCTGGAAGAGCCGGTATTCTGTGTTTTGAGATTTCCGTAGGCAAGGAAATCATTGCAAAAGAAATTGCAATCCCACGATACCCGATTGAGCGTTGAGGAGATGGTGATGTGGGGGACATAGGTCACACGTGCGTCGGGTTCGACAATTCGAGATTCTCGGTGTTGTGAGTATCGCTCCCGGAGAAATCATGAAACTCTGAAACGTGATAACCACGCTATCACAGCATTGAGTGGAGGACAGGTGTTGATAGATCGGAGTTCGGTTATTTTCAAGTCCTGTGAACTTCGACCACGGGAATCGCGATATCCCGATCCACGATTTTTCGACAGGGTTAAGGGCCTTAGGGAAGGACATGTGTCGGAAGGCTAAGCCTTACCGTGGGTGGACACCAAGTGGCATTGGAGAATCAGGAATCGGGGATTCGAAAGGCAAGCAGTTCACAATCTTGTGGAGACCGATTTCCCGACGGGACAATCTCCGACGAGAGGAAAAGAGAACGGGCGAATATTCATCGGGTTTCAGGGATTTTGAGACCCGAGTGTAGGACTCGCAATCTTGCGAGGTCCGATTTCCTGATAAGGCAAAGGGGAGATCACGATAGAGTGTTTTGTGGGGGATGAAGTCCCAAAAGGGATTTGAAGAGAATTCTAGTTCTTCGGGCCAGTGAAGGAGAAGATCCTGGTTGTAGCAGGCGTGCCCTGGGTGGTGCGTTTGCGTCAGTGTGGTATCAAAGCGAGATTGTTCTCTGTTTTCTGTAGCAGAGGAGAAGAGAAGAATTCACCATGCTACCCAGAAGAAAAAGACAGTCACCTGAACCTGAGGATAGGGAGGTGCGAAGAAGAGGTAGGCCGACAGGGAATCTAGAGATGGAGAGGTAGATACGCGATCTCAGAGCGAGATTGGAAGACATGGAAGAAGTGCAGAGACGCACAGCAAATGCTGGAGATCTAAGTGACTCTGAAGGCGATGCTGAAGCCGAACAGTAAGGAGAAGTTGCAGCCGAAGATGCAGCCAATGAGCGGTTAATTAAGGCTATCGCTCGGATGATTTCAAAGACAAAAATGGATATTCCAACTTATGAAGGATGTTTGGATGCAGAAGAGCTGTTGGATTGGATTAGAGCTCTTGACACCTACTTCGACTATGAGGATATCGAAGAGGACAAAAAGGTAAGGCATGCTGTCACGAAATTGAAAGGACATGCAACATTATGGTGGGACGAGCTTCAAGCAGACAGACGTTCCAAAGGCAAGCAAAAGATTAAAAGTTTGGATCGAATGATTGTGAAGATAAAGGCAAAGTTCATCCCAAGGGATTATCAAATCACACTGTTCAGGAGGATGCAGAACTTGAGACAGAAGCTAATGAAAGTTAAGGAATATACTGAGGAATTCTACAGGCTCAATATTAGAGCAGGTTACCGGGAGAGTGATGACGAAAAAGTAGCCAGGTATATGAATGGCTTAAGATACGATATCGAGGATGAGATGGGTATGAAAACCATCAAAACGGTGGAGGATGCGTATCAGATGGCGTTGAAAGAAAAAGAGAAGCTAAGCCGTAAGCCAGCACAACGAGGTAGAGGCAGAAGTCAGCCCAAGGGTAAATCAGTTTCCCAGGATAAATACCAAAAGCCCGAGGAGTGGAAGAGACCTCAGGGTAAAGTTGAAAGAGGTGGAACCTCACAGCGAGGGCCACATGATGAATAGAGAAGGAAACAAAATGATCAGCGAGGAGATTATGCTGATGCAAACACTCTTCCTCGTACTAGAGGTCGAGGTAGAGGAAGAGGTGGAGTAATCACATGCTACACATGTGGGAAGAACGGGCACAAAGCGGTTGATTGTCCGGATAGAAAGAAGGATGGAGGAGAAGCACATATCGCCGAGGTACAGAGGTGAGATGCTGAAATAGAAGACGCAGAAGACGGTAGGTCATTAATGATGCGTAAAGTTCTCTTAACACCCGAGAAGGAGGTGGAGGACACAGCTCAAAGAAGCAGACTGTTTAGAACTGCATGCAAGACCAAAGACAGGAAATGCAAAGTTATCGTGGACAACGGAAGCACTGATAATCTCGTTTCAACTGAGATGGTGGAGAAACTAGAGCTGGAGATGACTGATCACCTGAGTCCATATAAAGTTTCATGGCTACAGAAGGGGCATCAGGTGAGTGTCACTAAACAGTGCTTAGTTGACATTAAAATAGGGGGATATAATGACAAAATTTTATGTGATGTCATTCCTATGGATGTTTACCATTTACTACTGGGAAGACCATGGCAGTATGATAGAAACGTGATCCATGATGGGAAAATGAATACGTATACCCTGGAGAAGAATGGGAGAACACATATGTTACTTCCAATAAAAGATAAGGAGGTGAAACCGGAAGTGAACAACAGGGTACTTCTCATGAGTGGGAAGGAGCTTCTTACAGAAGTTAAGAAGAAAGAAGATCCACAATTCTTTGTGGTCAGAAAACCCAAAATCATTTTGACCAGCACAAAAGTGGATGATTTGCCGGAAGAAATTCAGGAACTACTGGAAGAGTTCACTGATATAGTGGTGGACGAATTACCTCATTCATTGCTGCCAATGAGGAGCATAAGTCACCACATAGACCTTGTACCGGGAGCTAGTTTGCCAAATAAGGTTGCGTATAGGTTGACGCCTCAGAAGAACGAGGAGGTTAAGAAGCAGGTCCAGGAGTTATTGGACAAGGGACTAGTCAGGGAAAGTTTGAGTCTGTGTTCCGTTCCAACGGTACTCAGCCCAAAGAAAGATGGAGGCTAGAGAATGTGCACTGATTCCAGAGCCATTAACAAGATCACCATCAGATATAGGTTCCCATTTCCAATAATGGATGACTTGATGGACTGTTTAAGTGGAGACAATTTTTTTTCAAAGGTCGATTTGAAAAGCGGATACCATCAAATTCGCATGAGGGAAGGTGATGAGTGGAAGACAACCTTCAAGACCAACGAAGGACTGTATGAATGGCTAGTCATGTCGTTTGGTTTGACGAATGCACCAAGTACATTCATGATGTTAATGAATGAAGTGTTGAAGGAATTCATTGGTAAGTTTGTCATTGTTTATCTAGATGACATATTGATTTTCAACAAAACTAAGGCAGAACATCTGAAACACTTAGCTGCAGTAATGAGGAAGCTACAGCAAGAGAAGTTGTTGATCAACGTGAGGAAATCTTCATTTATGAAGACATAACTCATTTACTTGGGATTTTTCATATCGGCAAATGAATTGAAGATGGATCCAAGTAAAGTGGAGGTAATTAAGAATTGGCCATCACCAAGAAATGTTTTCGAAGTGAGAAGTTTTCATGGACTAGCGAGTTTCTACAGGAAATTCATCCAAAATTTTAGTGGAATCAGTGCAGCGATGATGGAAACAGTCACGAAAAGACATAAATATTTTCATTGGACTGAAGAAGATGAGAAAATCTTCAATCTGTTGAAGCGGAAGATCACAGAGCAACCGGTGTTGGTGTTGACGGATTTTCTAAATACGTTCCAGGTGAAATGCGATGCGAGTGGCTTTGCCATAGGAGCGGTCTTGAGTTAGGATGACAGACCAATTGCTTATTTCAGCGAGAAGTTGAATGAGGCAAAGGAAAAATACTCCACATATGATAAATAATTTTATGCCATCATACATGCATTGAAAAAATGGAGGCACTATTTGATTCCAAGGGAATTCATTTTATATAGTGATAATCATGCATTGCAGTATGTTACACAACAGGATAAATTAAATCAGAGGCATCTTAAATGGGTAGAATACATGAAGAATTTTACATTTGTTATCAAACATATTTCAGGTACTGCTAACAAAGTGGCTGATGCTTTGAGCAGGAAATGTTTGTTGTTGCAGGAATTCAAAGTCAAGACTTTAGGCTTTGATGATCTCAAGGAGATGTATGCAGGTGATGCAGATTTTGCAGAGGTGTATGGAGCAGCTGAGAACCCAGTTCTCAGAGACAGAAGTCAGTGGATAGATTACATGATCCAAGATGGATTGTTGTTCAGAGGAAATCAATTGTGTATTCCAAATTGCTCCATGAGGGATAACTTGTTGAAAGAAAAGCACAGCGGAGGCTTAGCAGGGCACTTTGGCCATGACAAAACATTCGCGAAGCTAAGCGAGTCATAATTTTGGCCAGGGATGCGGTCAGAAGTTAAAAGGTTTGTTGACAGATGTAGAATTTGCCAACATTCTAAGGGCAGGACGCAGAATGCAGGTCTTTATCAGACATTACCCATACTAGAAAGGCCATGGGAGGCGATCAACATGGATTTTGTACTAGGATTTCCGAGGATGCAAAGAGCACATGATTCGATCTTTGTGGTGGTTGACAGGTTTTCAAAGATGGCACATTTCATTCTATGCCAGAAGACTAGCGATGTGACTCACATCGCAAATTTATTTTTCAAGGAGGTTGTTAGACTTCATGGATTGCCGAAAAGCATAGTTTCGGACAGGGACACCAAATTCATTGGACATTTCTGGAGGACACTCTGGAATAAGATGGCAACTAACTTAATGTTCAGTTCTTCCTATCATCCACAGACAGATGGGCAGACAGAAGTGGTCAACAAAAGTCTAGGGGACTTGCTGAGGAGCTTGGTGACAGAGCACCACAGCAGCTGAGATAGCGTATTTCCACAGGAAGAATTCGTCTACAATGATTCGGTGAATCGAAGCACAGGGAAAAGTCTGTTTGAGATAGTATACGGCAGACAGGCGAAAGGTGTTTCGGAGCTGAGGGATTCAAAACAAATAATGACTCAGAGCGCAAGCACTGAAGAATTTGTTGAGGTGATGAGGGAACTTCACAGTAGGGTGAAGCAGCGATTGACATAATCGAACCAGGAGTACAAGCGCAGAGCAGATCAACATCGGAGACAACTTCAATTTGAGGTTGGCGATCTAGTTCTGGCACATCTAAGGAAAGAAAGGTTCCCAAGGGGAACATACAACAAGTTGAAAATGAAGAAAATTGGGCCATGTGGAGTCCTAAATAAATTGGGAGACAATGCTTATGAGATTGAATTGTCGGATGAGATCGGACTATCTCCGACGTTCAATGTCTCAGACTTATATCCCTACAAAACTAAAGAAGTAGGAGATGGGAGTGATGAACAACCAGAAATCCAGTGGCAGAAGCAGATGTTGATTGCAAAAAAGCCACAGATGGAGTGTATACTTGACAAAAGGGTGAGCAAAAAGACCAGGCGAAAGCAATATTTTGAGTATCTGGTCAAATGGAAAAATCATCCAGTGGAGGATGCCAGTTGGGAGACAGAAGCAGAAATTTAGAAGCATGGGCAGACCATGCAAGACCTCACGGATAGGAGCCCATGAAAGTTTTCAAGCCGAGGAGTATGATGCAGGAGCATCGCCAACTCAGCAAGCGAGCCAACACATCAAGTGAAAGTTCAGTCGTGGAAACAAACCCAAAATTTTGAAAATGATTTGGGATTGTAGTGCAAGTCTTAAATTAATCCTTGATGAAGGAGCGCCTTTTGTATGTTGTATCAGACCTCGAGCCATACGCTCTTGTTTGAAGTAGATAGGAGGCATTTACTTTAGTTAATGCAGGTAGATAGGATTTTAATTCCAGAATAGACAGTTTAGAGTTCGAGAGGGAAAACGGATATAGACACCCTCCTTTGTACATTGTAACATTATTCATGAGAAAGGAGAGAGGAGCAAGCAGAGAAAGTTGTGAAGAACACCCATGTACAAGCATTTGGATTAATAGAAGAAAGTCCTGATTCAAATTCATGGCTGGTGTTGTTTCTCTGTGTATATTGTTCAAGTGCTTATGAATGTTTGTTTTCTTGATATGAATTTGCTTTCTATATGTTGTGCATGTGATTTCATGTTTGAACTTGAAGTTTGAAGGGGAGATGGAATGAGTTTCAATTGTTTCTCTGCCTGAGCCAGAAGATTCCTACAAGGTGTGCAATTGAATTCATCTGCAAGGAGTGCGTTGATGAAGGCTCAGCAGTTTGACTTTGTTCTCATTCACCGAGAAGTGGAATAGGTTGTTGAAGACGTGCAAGGAGTGCGTTGGCTGAAGAAGAAGTCTCAGTTGTAAATCTGAGCAAAGGAAGCTAAAGACTGTTGCTGCAGAAAGTGCACAGAGTCTGAAGGATTCAACACTTGAGAAGTTGTTGAACGTCGAGCGCAAGGAGTGCGCATAAATTCCTCTAAAGGAGTCAGAGTAAAGAAGCTCAGGAGGTATAGAACCTTTGTGATATCGTTGAAAGGGAGCACAGAAAATTCGTATCGGGGAAGGTTTGAGTGGGAGTCTCAAGCGCAGGCTTGGAGAGCAAAGTGAGAGAAGAAGCACTTAACCATTTCAGAGAAATCCTCAAGGAAGAGGAATCGACGGCCATGATCCACAGAGGAGATTGACGAAGTCCCGTCAGCCGTCAGATCTTGGTGAAGTTGCGCAGGATTTAAGCCTAGCGAACAAGAGAAGGAGTCAGGGAGCCATCGGGACTTGACTCACCGGAAGATCGGGGTTTATGCGGTCGCGAAACTCTCGTAGAAAGGAATTGAGATCCACGAATTCCCGAAAGGATCTCACCCGTTGATCACAACAGGGACACGTGGCCAGAGATCCCAAGGATCGTGAAATCGAAGATCGAGGATTCCGGAGATGGAAGCTTTGTATGTTGACATCACGATTTGCAATTTCCCGACACGATAGGAGCCGTTGATCTGCGGGACGCGTGTCCAAGGATCTGGAATTTCCGGTATTCGATGTTTCAGGATTTCTGTAGGCAAGGAAATCATTGCAAAAGAAATTGCGATCCCGCGATACCCGATTGAGCATTGAGGAGACAATGACGTGGGGGACAGAGGTCACACGTGCGTCGGGGTTCGACAATTTGGGATTCTCGGTGTTGTGAGTATCGCTGCTGGAGAAATCGTGAAACTCCAAAACGCGATAACCACACAGTCATAGCGCTGAGTGGAGGACAGGTGTTGATAGATCAAAGTTTGGTTATTTGCAAGTCCCATGAACTTCGACCATGGGAATCGCGATATCTCGATCCGTGATTTCCTGACAGGGTTAAGGGCCTTAGGGCGGGACAGGTGTCGGAAGGCTAAGCCTTGCCGTGGGTGGATGCCAAGTGGCATCGGAGAATCGGGAATCGGGGATTCGAAAGGCAAGCAGTTTACAATCTCGTGGAGACCGATTTCCCGACGGGACAATCTCCGACGAGAGGAAAAGAGCACGAGCCAATATTCATCAGGTTTCAGGGATTTTGAGACCCGAGTGCAGGACTCGCAATCTTGCGAGGTCCAATTTCCTGATAAGGCAAAGGGGAGATAGCGATAGAGTGTTATGTGGGGGATAAAGTTCCGAAAGGGATTTGAAGGTGGGTATTCATGGTATTTAGTCTATAATCACTAACTCCAATAGCATCAGAGTGGCCTATACTGAAACAAAAACATCTTTGATCAACTAAAAAGTATTAAAGTAAAAATTATTAAGGTATTGGACTCCAAATCTAGAACTAAGTAAAGCATTTACATGTACATGTAAAGGGAGAGAATTAATAAATTTTCAAAAAATACATTAAAATAAACTATATATTTTGGTGGAAAAGATATGTATATATTTGATTAGGGCCTTTAATAAGACTTAGTTAGAGCCTTCAATGCGACCTCAAGCACTACATAGTTGGTTGGAAGGATGTAAATAAACAATCATTCATTTTGAAAACCACAAACTATAACACCCAAAATGCAACTATGTTCACAGCACAATTTTATAAAGCATCGTACATTTAGAAGATTCATAACATATTGGGAAGGACAAAATGACCATTGGGAAGCCATCCATTTTGAAAACTTACAATTTATGTAATTTCAGGGCAATGCAAGGAAAAAACAACACCAAACCATTTAAAAGATTCATAACATATTGGAAAGAACAAAATGACCATTGGGAAGCCATCCATTTTGAAAATTTACAATTTATGGAATTTTAAGGCAATGCAGGGAAAAAACAACACCAAACCGTTCATGTTCAAAGTGGATCATTCATTTTGAAAACCACAAACTATACATCCAAAATGCACACAATTTTATAAAGCATTATACATTTAGAAGATTCATAACATGTTGGAAAGGACAAAAGGACCGTTGGGAAGCCATCCCATTTGAAAACTTACGATTTATGGAATTTTAGGGCAATGCAGGAAAAATTACACCAAGCTATAGAGAGGCAAATCAGACAATACCAATCTACATCGTTCATTCAAATCGGCATTAAGTCTACACTATGTTCGAACCTGCRCGCAGCTAATTGTTCTTCAGCGTTGCGCCTTGAGATCTGAGCGGAGATTTTGTACAACATGCCTAAATTATAGCCTCGCTGGCCCTGATTGATCATTCCACCAATTTGATAAGTCTACAGTTGGGTGCATAATGTTTGCCCTTTACAGACAGTTGTGTTGTCCTTTGCAACAGTTTATGGACTTGTTCACACCTTTTTCTTTTTATTTCTCCATTAGTGTTGTTGTTCGTGATTCCACTTTGACTCCGATCATGTTTTAGCGATGGAGGACTAGAAAGAAATATTTTCACTGATTTCACTACGGAATCTGCCAGCGCTTTTGTGGGGCTCTTTGATCGCTTGTGTACGTAGAATTCTTTGAAACAACGCATATTTATTTCCCTTCTCAATGCATTATCTGATTGAGCCAACTTTATTTGCTCATTTCATAAGACGCAAGCTGGTTGTTGTAGTAGCAACGCACTCGTTACCAATTATTTTGGCCTTTAGGGTTACAGAATTTGTGTTTACCTAAAACTATTGAATGCGTTGACTTACATTACACAATGCAAAAATTAAAACTCTTGAATTTGTTAAACCCTAAATACTCTTGAATGTGTAGTCTTGATTGCATTGCACATTGTAAAATTGGGAGCTAAATTGAATATGACAGAATGGAATGTGGATAGGAATATAAAGAATTCAGTACCAATCTTGGAGAGAATGGTGAGAACCATTTCTTTCTCCTACTTTGATTTATCAACCCCGCAACAAGTTTTGAGTTGGAACAGTAAACCCTTGAATTTTGTAAAGAAATCTTGGATATTTTCGAAGCTGTTTGGATCCAATGTGAGCAACTCCACCTCCAGCATGTGTCCCCTCATCTCATCCTATTTTCCAAAGAGCTCTTCCGTGGTGGTTCAAGATTCATTGGGAGTCTTAGGGGAAGATATGTGAAAAAAGAGATCGAGAGAAATAAGACTGCAAATTGTTTTGAGTGCTTCATCCATGCGATTTAAATACTTGGATTTTTCTATGGATCATGTTTCAAGGTTAACTTGTACAATCCTCTAGTTCATAGATGTATAACTATTTTCTCCTTCCATGCAAAGTAGTTATAAGGTGTAAGAATGAATTCTTTTTGGAAATCCATCTTTCCGCTGTCTTCGATATTTTGTACCTGCAAAATTTTTTGGTGTATCTTTTGCTTAGGAGTCCGTTGGCTCTGATACCATGTAAATGTGTTGAACCTGCACATAATAGATATAGATAGAAAATACTACACACATTTGCATAGAGAAATTGAGAAAGAAGAAGGAGAGAAAAATAGAAGAATTATCATTAAGTGCTATGAATAATGAATAATTTACACATGATATACTTTGTATAACTCAATGAATGTGCATTGGAAGAGAACCAATGTTCCATAGTGGTGGTCTAGAGTGATATGGATACACACTAGTAGTTACGGGAGTGAAATGCCACGAGTAGATCAAGGAATCAAGAGTAATGCGCCAGTATGGTGATGATCCAAAGGAAAGTGGGCATTAGCTGGTGATGATCCCAATGTTGCAGAGTGATAAAATCAATGCAACATCTAAACTCAACTCAACTAGTCAAACTGAAATGTCAAGTGAAAAAGAATATTCTCCAGTGGAATATTCTCTCCTAAAATATAGGAGACTAGATAATGATTAATTATGACTAATAAACAAAGAAAAACCTTAGGAAAAAGAAATTTTAGGTGTGATCCACATGGATATTGGTGGCCACCCACCTATTCCAACTCGCTCCTCGTGTCCATTTTTTATTCAACACGTCTTTCTGTACTTATTTATAATTGTGATTTATACACTTATTGAGTTGTTTGAAGCCTCACACATTCTCCCGGTGGATACGGGTGGCCTCTTGCCTAATCCAAGTAGCATATTTTGTATGTTTTCATATCAGCTATACTTCGAGGGCTGTTTTGAGGCCCTAAAGATTTATTTTTTTTACTCACCACAGTTTGTAGATGGAGTCATACTCTGATGGGAAAATGTGTATCTCTCTAAAAGACCTTTCCAACGGGCTATCACGCGCCTAAAACAGAGGTCGTATGCAAAAGTTATGACCCTAGTAAGTTAAAGTACCAAATTACACCAACTTACCCATAGGGCCCACATGACTTTTGACCTTTCACCTTCTAGGGTTAGATTTTTGGATGTCTAGGGTTTTGGCATTCATGAGTAATATGAAAAGGGCCTATGGAGCCTCATGGTATTCGATTATGCTCAGTACCACCATTCGAACAAATCGTTTACTAAATATTTGTGTTATTCTTCCTATCTCTGTATTTATGTCATTCAGTCTATAATCAATAACTCCAATAGCATCATAGTAGCATATACTGAAACAAGAACCTCTTTGATCAACTAAAAAGTATTAAGGTAAAAATTATTAAGGTATTGAACTCCAAATCTAGAACTAAGTAACTAAGTAGAGCATTTGCATGTACATGTAAAGGGAGAGAATTAATAAATTTTCAAAAAATACATTAAAATAAACTATATATTTTGGTGCAAAAGATATGTATATATTTGATTACGACCTTTAATAAGACTTAGTTAGAGCCTTGAATGCGACCTCAAGCACTACATAGTTTCTTGGAAGGATGTAAATAAACTATCATTCATTTTGAAAACCACAAACTATAATACCCAAAATGCAATTATGGTCACAGCACAATTTTATAAAGCATCGTACATTTAGAAGATTCATAACATATTGGGAAGGACAAAATGACCATTGGGAAGCCATCCATTTTGAAAACTTACAATTTATGTAATTTCAGGGCAATGCAAGGAAAAAACAACACCAAACCATTTAAAAGATTCCGTTCATGTTCAAAGTGGATCATTCATTTTGAAAACAACAAACTATACATCCAAAATGCACACAATTTTATAAAGCATTATACATTTAGAAGATTCATAACATATTGGAAAGGACAAAAGGACCGTTGGGAAGCCATCCCATTTGAAAACTTACGATTTATGGAATTTTAGGGCAATGCAGGAAAAAAAACACCAAGCTAGAGAGAGGCAAATCAGACAATACCAATCTACATCGTTCATTCAAATAGGCATTAAGTCTACACTATGTTCGAACCTGCGCGCAACTAATTGTTCTTCAGCGTTGCGCCTTGAGATCTGAGCGGAGATTTTGTACAACATGCCTAAATTATAGCCTCGCTGGCCCTGATTGATCATTCCACCAATTTGATAAGTCTACAGTTGGGTGCATAATGTTTGCCCTTTACAGACAGTTGTGCTGTCCTTTGCAACAGTATATGGACTTGTTCACACCTTTTTCTTTTTATTTCTCCATTACCGTTGTTGTTCGTGATTCCACTTTGACTCCGATCATGTTTTAGCGATGGAGGGACAAGAAAGAAATATTTTCACTGATTTCACTACGGAAGCTGCCAGCGATTTTGTGGGGCTCTTTGATCGTTTGTGTACGTAGAATTCTTTAAAACAGCGCCTATTTATTTCCCTTATCAATGCATTATGTGATCGAGCCAACTTTCTTTGCTCATTTCATAAGACGCAAGCTGGTTGTTGTAGTAGCAACGTACTCGTTACCAATTATTTTGGCCTTTAGGGTTACTGAATTTGTGTTTACCTAAAACTATTGAATGCGTTAGACTTACATTACACAATGCAAAAATTAAAACTCTTGAATTTGTTAAACACTAAATACTCTTGAATGTGTCGTCTTGATTGCATTGCACATTGTAAAATTGGGAGCTAAATTCAATACAGGATCCCAAAAGTTGTTTCCAGGAAAACTTAAGAGTCGGATCCTTGTACTCTGAAGTTATTTCCAAAAGAAAATAGTGCTGTCATCTTATTTCTAAAAATGATTATATTCTTATTATAGACTAGCACAGCCACATACTTGTGGCTGATTAACGCGGATAGGTCTATTTCACTTTTAAACCCTAATTAGGATTTGCTCAAATTAGGGTTTGTAAATGAAATATGCATATTGGCTTTAATCATCCACAATTGTGTCGCTGCGCTATAATGTTCATATTAGTTGTCAAAGCAAAAATAACAATTACGTTAATATTAGTGTCAAAGCAAAACAGCTTAACATGTGTTACCTGTATATGTAAGTTACGGCTGATGCCAACCAACCTCATCTCAAAGTGTAGCAATCAATTACTTTTGTGTTAGTTGTCAAAGCAAAACAGGTAGACATATCTTACCTGTAGCAATCGATGCCGGTAGTTCGAGCTTCGATGATTTAGTAGCGTAAAAGGGCTAGAAGGAAAGCAGTGGAGTTATTAAGACGTTTCTTACTACCCTAATACCTGTCCGGTATTAACTATTAGTGCGTTCTTCCTTCATCAAACTCTATTGTGCATTCAGTCAGTTTATTTGTTTGAACGCACAATCTAGTGAAAGACAGGGTGTTACGTGAAGATAATTAAAATATTATATTGTTTAATTTAGTAAAAAGTTATTAGATTGGGATCTTTCGATATTGTTTGCCCTAACTTCAACAACATTAACTGGCCCCTCCGTGGTTGGATGCACTTTTCCTGATAGAAAAAAAATTGTTTCTGAATTTAAATAACTTTATTTTAAATTTTGAGTGAGACTGTGTTGGAGGTTTCATGTACATCATATTGTATATACTATGTGGTAACAAGTGAGATGGGGTTTTAGGAACCTATTTCTCTTTAATCGTGCCTTGGCTGCAAATTCACTGTGGCCTGAGCTGTTCAAAGATGGAATCTGGCATAATGTGATAAAAGATAAATATCTCCAGTGGAAACTTGGCTTAGATCAGCATCGCCCATCCAATATGGTGCCTCTCAAATCTGGAAATTTTTTATGAAATCACTTCCTATTATTACCCAATGGATCACTTGGAAGCCCGAGAATGGAACCTCTATATTAATCGGGTTGGTTAAAATTTTGGGACTTGACAGTTCTTCTCTGCTATCCATCTTATCACATTTTTATACCAATATCACATTTTTATACCAAGCTTATGCACATAACTCCTGGGGATTCATATCGAACCAATGGAGATCATGTGAGGAGCTGGAGCTCATTGGTACACTGGTGGCTGAATGGTTTTCTTTCTGTAAGGATCTTATACTCTCCGGAATTCAGTTACAACCCGTTGATGATGTGTTTATCTAGACAGGCAGTGACCCTTCTAGGGGTCTTCACAGTCAGAAATGTATATAATGCTCTAGCTAGGGAATACTAACCAAATCCAATCACAAGTTGGAGAAGGACCTTTTGAGATAAAATATACTAACCAAAACACAAGGTGAGACTATGCTCACTTCTGTATTATTCAATGAAGACGGATTACATCCTTATATAGGAAAAGACTCCACACATGCAAACCAAAGACAACTAGACTCTTAACTAAGAATTGACTCTTAACACGCCTACAACTGACTCTCACAACTGAAGCTTATAACTGGTGTTTACAACTAGCGCTTACAACTCGCGCTTTCTCCATTATTTCCAAGTCTCCCCCTTAATGGAGAATGGATTGACTTCTACACCTAACATCTCCCTAAACAGTTCAAACTTAATCTTTCCAAGAAGCTTAGTGAAAATATCAGCAGCATTTTCACTAGTATTACAATACACAAGAGTTATTTCATTTGACTGCAACTTTTCTCGAACAAAATGATATTGAGCTTCAACATGCTTTGTCCTTGCATGAAAAATCAGATTCTTTGCAATATTGATTGAACTTTGATTATCACATCTGATCATCGTAGGTTCCTTTCATTCTTCTCCAACATCTTGAAGAAGTCTTCTTAACCAAATAGCTTCGCAAGTTGCTGCACACAAGGCTTTATATTCTGCTTCCGTAGAAGACAAAGATATAGTAGGCTTCTTTTTACTGCTCCATGAAATAACCCCGGATACAATGCTGAACGCATATCCAGTGGTTGATCTTCGATCATCCAGATTGCTAGCCCAATCAGAATCTGAATAACCTGTCAACTCAACATCAGATGCATCAATATATTTAATACCATATTCAAGTGTACCTTTTAGATACCTGAGTATTGCCTTTGCTGCATTCCAATGGCTTTCATGAGGTTTCACCATGAACTGATTTAACACACTCACAAAATATGAAATATCAGGTCTGGTTGTGGTAAGATAATTCAGACTACCCACCATCTGTCTATACACAGTGCCATTCACCTCCTTTGAACCATCATCACAAGACAATTTCACATTCTGTTGCATGGGAACAATAGAAGACTTACACTGATCCATTTTAAATCTCTTAAGTATTTC
>ML799432.1:309572-320338 GCA_009831015.1 Picea engelmannii | reverse complement strand
CATTCAACATGTTCTTGTTGTGTGCATTGTTTTCATCACTTAACAATTACTTATCATGCAACATTCTATGTGTGCAACATTACTTTACTTGACATTCATTCATTTACCATGTACTTCAATGTGTGAAATTATGACAACATATATGAATAAAAAATTCAGAATACTGAGCATTCATCATCACTACACTATGTTAGCACAAGAATTTGCAGCTAGAAGAGGCCTAACTATCAGAGTTTTGGGTTTTTTCTAAAGTGTTAACTCCCTCAGTGGTAAAGTGCACAACCTACTATACTGCCAAGACACCTAAACACAATGGGTTCAACATTATAAAAGACCACCAACTGCTCTGCAGACATTCAAGATTGAAGGCACTGGGTTTTGACATTGCTACCTAAACCTGCACACAGGTGCAACATAAATGGTGCTACCTAATATTTCTGGCAGAAAACGAATTGTGCAGAGTTATTTTACCAAGTTTTAGTCACTAATTTGAAACTTGGATTCTGAACAATTGAGAAGGTATTTTTGAAAACTAGAGGAGGTTTTTGTTCATAACATGCCAAATAACAAAAAAATCTCTCAAATTTTCAAATTGTGTTATGGTTTGAGAGATATCAGACATAGAAGTGGATCTACTCAACTGTTTTACAATGGCCCTGCCTAATTTCCTGTAGCAGTCACGGTTTTGATATTCGCCTTGTTGGGAGGTTGCCACATGTCAAGGAGGGTTCAGATGACTTCTCAAGGATCAATTATATGTCAAGGGACACCTGCACCTAAGATTTATCTCAAGCAAATCCCTCATGCAATGAGGTGGAGACATTTTCTTAATGACTTCCAACAAATTCCTAAAAATTAGCAGTTTATTGGATTTTGTTTCTTTGATTGTTGCCACCTATCTCAAAGGCTTAGAATCCAATGAAGGAGATGGGATTCAACCTCCTAAGGTTACTTGGATGCTATTTTCTATTTAAGGAAGAAGATATCTTGAGGAAAAGGGTTGGATTCATGAGCCAAGAGAGATGAGAAAGCTGTAGGTGATCCAGATTATTTTCGGCACGAAATGAGATCGGAGATATAATAAAGAAATGCACAGAGATATCACAGATATTCAATAATATAAAATAAATGTATCAGAGATGCAACTATAAACACAGATGTACATTAATACACGATTTCTATTAATGAAATAAATGTACATAGATTGTAAAAATACAGAGTGAAAGACTTGCTAGAATGATGGTAGCTTATCTCTGAGAAGAGATGTGACAGCTACTTGCATTCGCAATAAGATGAGTAAAATGAGGCTCTGAAGAATTTTTTACAATAAATAGGAATTCAAAAAACCCTAGACATCAAAAAACCTAACCCTAGGAGATGAAGCACCAAAATTCATGTGGGCCCCGTTTGGGTAAGTTAGTACATCAAATTCTCGGGGTCGTAACTTTTGCATACGATCTCTGTTTTAGGCGTATGATAGCTAGTTGGAAATGTATCACCGAGGAGATTAATTTTGGGGGCTCAATCATGCCTTTGGCTATCATTGAGAACCTTGATCTCGAAAAACATTCAATTAGACCCTCAAAATGGCCCCAGAAATTAAAACCCGCTAAAAATAGTAAATTGCCAAAATTGCCAGAAAACTATTTTGAGCCAGTCGGAAAAGGTGGGTGGCCATAGATATCCACTTGGATCAATCTTCCCTCCTTAGGAAGCAATGGTATCCATTGCGTTTAGTTCCTGGGGGAGAGGGAAAGGCATTTGCTAGATCTTCATCTTGGCGATCTGCTTGTATTGCTGGAGACATCATGCTGCTCAGTTTGTGGAAGTATGTCAAGAACTTGTTGAGGCTAAGGCTGTTCAACAATTCGAGATACATGAGAGGACGGTGTGTAGAAGGAATATTTGCACTTTGCTGCAGCTTTGTCGACCTGCTTACATTGGATAGAAGGTGCTTGGGGCAAGGTTGTAGTGGTTGCAGTGTCCTTCTGTTCTCCTTTTGAACAAATTGTGAAGAAGCTAAATTTTGCAGTATGAGATACTACCTTGCGACACTTTTTAGGTGGAAAAATAGTCAGAAATACCTCTGGTATTCTGTAGAGATAACCCCCTAAAGTAACAATGAAACTACGAGAATGAGACTCATAAACAACATGGCGCTTCCACATATATGGCTGGCCCAAGAGAACATCATAGACATCTAGTGGGGCAACATCACATAATACCTCGTCCTTGAAAGGTTGTATGCTGTATGACAATCGACACTGTTGGATGACACAGAGATCTCGTCCTTGCCAAAGCCACCAGATGTTGTATGGTTGTAGGTGTGGTGTTGTTGAAAATCCCAACTGTTTGATGATCTCTGCTGAGATGAGGTTTTTCTGGCTTCCGCTATCAACAATAAAATGCAGAGGGGTCCCCTTCACCCACATCTGTGAATGAAAAAGGTGCTCCCCCTCTTCAGGATCTGTTGGTTCTTCTTGTTGAATTTCTACGATCACGACAATAGTAGTGGGGTCTGCGTCAATGATCTGTCCTTTACCAGTATTTTCAGAATCAGATTTAAAATCAGGGTTCAGCTCCTTGTCTTTGATCTCGGCCACCAATGACTGTTTTGAACGACATTCATCGGTGTTGTGCTAGGGGCTTTTGTGGAAATCATACCATTTTTAGGTGTCCTTCTTTTTCTTCCCATGACCCTTCTTTTCCTGTGTCTTGGACTGGTTTTTGAGAGACTGTTTGTTAGGGCCATGTTTTTCATACTTTGGTTGTTTCGGATTTGCAGACCCAAATTCCCATTTGTTCCGGTTCTTAAATTTCTGCTCAATTTTAACAACATATTGATAAGCAACACCGAGTGATGAGATGTCCAGAAAATCCATTTCAGTCTGGATGTATCTGTGTAAATCCCCATGGTATTTCAGAACCAAATGTCGCTTGAAGTCTTTGATACCCATCTTAGTGCGCAAGGTATGGAAGGTATTGGTGAACTCCGGAACTACTTGGACCCTCTCTTGCCATAGTGTGGTCCATCTCATGTAATGGTCGTCATAGTTGCCAACAAGGTAATACTGTTCCTTTACAACATCCACAAAAAAATCCCAAGTGGGATCGACCCCATATATTCTAGACTCCTCTGTGGAACTTTGCTCCCAGTAATTTTCCTAGCAATGTTTGACATGAGGGAGAGCTTTAAGGAGTGCAAAGGTGATCTTTTCTTTGTCGAAAAAATTGTGAATAGAGAAATAATTTTCTAGGAGAGTTAACCATTTTTCTAGGGTTCTGCATCTATCTGTCCTTCAAATAAACGAATATGAAAATTAACTTTTACCTTGAAAAGAAAGGTGCCTCCAAAGTGGCCACTTGATGAAAATGCACCTGATGCTATCGACAGGCGTTTAAGGATGTGGGCAAAATTCTCCATCATTTCGTCCCTCTGTCGCGTGAGAGATTGCTCAAGAAACAGATTGATAGGATTGTCTACTCAATCGTTTTTCTTTTCTTCCACCATTGAGGGTTTATTGGGTGTGCGAGAGAGATTTTCTTCAAGAGAGACAAGCTCGAGACCCAACTTTCTATACTCGGACCACGTCGGGGACATGCACTGAAAAAACGATCAAGAGAAACCTGCTCTGATACCACTGATCCAGATTATTTTCGGCACAAAATGAGATCGGAGATATAATAAAGAAATGCACAGAGATATCACAGATATTGAATAATATAACATAAATGTATCAGAGATGCAACCATAAACATAGATATACAGTAATACATGATTTCTATTAATGAAAGAAATGTACAGAGACTATAAAAATATAGAGTGAAAGACTTGATAGAATGGTGGCAGCTTATCTCTGAGAAGAGATGTGACAGCTACTCGCATTCACAATAAGATGAGTACAATGAGGCTCTGAAGGTCTTTTTACAATAAACGAGAATGCCAAAAACCCTAGACATCCAAAAACCTAACCCTAGGAGATGAAGCACCAAAAGTCATGTGGGCCTCGTTTGGGTAAGTTAGTACATCAACTTCCCGGGGTCATAACTTTTGCATACGATCTCTGTTTTAGGCGTATGATAGCTCGTTGGAAAGGTATTGTCAAGGAGATTCATTTTGGGGTCTCAATAATTCCATTGGATATCATTGAGAACTTATATGTCGAAAAACCTTCAATTAGGCCCACAAAATGGCCCCGGAAGTTAAAACCTGTTAAAAATAGTAAATTGCCAAAATTGTCAGAAAACTGTTTTGAGCCAGTCAGAAAAGGTGGGTGGCCACCGATATCCACCTCGATCAATCCTCCCTCCTTAGGAAGAAATGGTATCCATTGCGTTGAGTTCCCCAGGGAGAGGGAAAAACATTTGCTGGATCTGCATCTTGGTGAGCTGCTTGTATTGCTGGAGACATTGCGCTGCTTAGTTTGTGGAAGTATGTCAAGAACCTATTGAGGCTGAGGCTGTTCAAAAAGTCGAGATACATGAGAGGATGGTGTGCAGATGGAATCGTTTCTCTTTGCTGTAGCCCTATCGAGCTGCTTATGTTGGATAGAAGGTGCTTAGGGCGAGGCTGTAGTGGTTGCAGTGTCCTTCTGTTCTCCTTTTGAACAGATTGTGAAGAAGCTAAATTTTGAAGTATGAGATATTACCTTGCGACACTTTTTAGGTGGAACAATAGTCGGAACTACCTCCCTTATTTTGTAGAGATGAACCCCCAAAGTAACAATGACACTACAGGGTTTAGACTCATAAACAACATGGCGCTTCCACATATATGGCTGGTCCAAGAGAACATCACAGACATCCAGTGGGGAAACATCACATAATACCTCATCCTTGAAGGGCTAGATGTTGTATGACCATCGACATTGTTGGCTGACATGGAGACCTCGTCCTTGCTGAAGCCACCCGATGTTGTATGGCTGCGGGTGTGGTGTTGTCGACAATCCTAACTCTTTGACGACCTCTATTGAGATGATTTTTTATGGCTTCCGATATCATCAATAAAATGTAGTGGGGTCCCCTTCACCCATATCTGTGAATGAAAAAGGAGCTCCCCCTCTTCAAGATCTGTTGGTTCTTCTGGTTGAATTGTTGTGGTCACGAAAATAGTAGTTGGGTCTGTGTCAATGATATGTCATTTACCAGTATTTTCAAAATTAGATTCAGAATCAGGGTTCAACTTCTTGTCTTTGATTTCAACCACCAATGACTATTTTGAGCGACATTCATCGGTGTTGTGCGAGGGGGTTTGTGGAAATCACATGATTTTCCGGTGTCCTTCTTTGTCTTCCCATGACCCTTATTTTTGTGTGTCTTGGACGGGTTTTTAGGAGATTGTTTGTTAGGGATGTTTTTTTCATACTTTGGTTGTTGCGGATTTGCAGACCTGAATTCCCATTTGTTCTGGTGCTTAAATTTCTGCTCAATTTTAACAGCATATCGATAAGCAACACCAAGTGATGAGATGTTCAGAAAATCCATTTCAGTTTGGATGTATTTGTGTAGAGCCCCACGGTATTTCAGAACCAAATGTCGCTCGAAGTCTTTGATACCCAGCTCGATGCACAAGGTATGGAAGGTATTGGTGAACTCCGAAATTGCTTGGCCCCTCTCTTGCCGCAATGTGGTCCATCTCATGTACTGGTCCTCATAGTTGCCAATATGGTAATACTGTTCCTTTACTACATCCACAAAAAATCCCAAGTGGGATCAAACCCATATATTCCATACTTCTGTGTGGAACTTTTCTCCTAGTAAGTTTCCCACCAATGTTTTACATGAGGGAGAGCTTTAAGGAGTGCGAAGGCGATATTTTCTTTGTCGGAAAAATTGTGAACAAAGAAATAACTTTCTAGTAGAGTTAACCATTTTTCTAGGGCTTCTGCATCTATCTGTCCTTCAAATACAGAAATATCAAAATTAACTTGTACCTTGAAAGGCGAGGTGCCTCCAAAGTGGCCGCTTGATGAAGATGTGCCTGATTCTATTGGCAAGTGTTTAAGGATGTGGGAAAAATTCTCCATCATTTCGTCCCTCTGTCGTGTGAGAGATTTCTCAAGCAACAGATTGATAGGATCGTCTGCTCCATCATTTTTCTTTTCTTCTGCCATTGAGGGTTTCTTGGGTGTGCGAGAGCGATTGTCTTCAAGAGAGACAAGATTGAGACCCAACTTTCTATACTCGGACCTCATCAGGGACATGCACTGAAAAATCGATCAAGAGCATCCTGGTCTGATACCACTGATCCAAATTATTTTCGGCATGAAATGAGATCGAAGATATAATAAAGAAATGCACAGAGATATCACAGATATTCAATAATATAACAAAAATGTATCAGATATGCAACCATAAACACAGATATACAATAATACACAATTTCTATTAATGAAAGAAATGTACAGAGACTGTAAAAATACAGAGTGAAAGACTCGCTAGAATGGTGGCAGCTTATCTCTGAGAAGAGATGTGACAGCTACTCACATTTGCAATAAGATGAGTACAATGAGGCTCTGAAGGACTTTTTATGATAAACAAGAATGCCATAAATCCTAGGCATCCAAAAATCTAACCCTAGGAGATGAAGCGCCAAAAGTCATGTCGGCTCTGTTTGGGTAAGTTAGTACATCAACTTCCTGGGGTCGTAACTTTTGCATACGATCTCCGTTTTAGGCGTATGATAGCTCGTTGGAAAGGTATCGTTGAGGAGATTAATTTTGGGGGCTTAATCATACTTTTAGCTATCATTGAGAACCTAAATATTGAAAAACCTTCAATTAGGCCCTCAAAATGGCCCCAGAAGTTAAAACTTGCTAAAAATAGTAAATTGCCAAAATTGCCAGAAAAATGTTTTGAGCCAGTCAAAAAAGGTGGGCGGCCACCGATATCCACCTGGATCAATCCTCCCTCCTTAGGAAGCAATGGTCTCCATTGCGTTGAGTTACCGGGGGAGAGGGAAAATCATTTGCTGGATCTGCATCTTGGTGAGCTGCTTGTATTGCTGGAGACATCGCGCTGCTCAGTTTGTGGAAGTATTTCAAGAACCTGTTGAGGCTGAGGCTGTTCAAAAATTCAAGATACATGAGAGGAAGGTGTGCAGAAGGAATCTTTGCACTTTTTTGCAACCCTGTCGACTTGCTTCTGTTGGATAAAAGGTGCTTGGGGCGAGGCTGTAGTGGTTGCAGTGTCCTTCTGTTCTCCTTTTGAACAGATTGTGAAGAAGCTAAATTTTGCAGTATGATATACTACCGTGTTACACTTTTTAGGTGGAACAATAGTCAAAACTACCTCTCGTATTCTGTAGAGATGACCCCCCAAAGTAACAATGACACTATGGGGTCAAGACTCATAAACAACATGGTGCTTCCACATATATGGCTGGCCCAAGAGAACATCACAGACATCCAGTGGGACAACATCACATAATACCTTGTCCTTGAAGAGCTGGATGCCGTATGAGAATCTACATTGTTGGTTGACACGAAGATCTCGTCCTTTCCGAAGCCACCCGATGTTGTATGGCTGTGGGTGTGGTGTTTTCGACAATCCCAACTGTTTGATGACCTCTGCTGAGATGAGGTTTTTTTGGCTTCCGCTATCAACAATAAAATATAGCGGGGTCCCCTTCACCCACATCTGTGAATGAAAAAGGCACTCCCCCTCTTCAGGATCTGTTGGTTCTTCTGGTTGAATTGCTGCGGTCGCAACAATAGCAGCGGAGTTCATGTCATTGATCTGTCCTTTACCAGTATTTTTAGAATCAGATTCTGAATCAGGTTTCGGCTCCTTGTCTTTGATCTCAGCCACCAATGATTATTTTGAGAGACATTCATCGGTGTTGTGCCAGGGGATTTTGTGGAAATCACACCATTTTCCAGTGTCCTTCTTTGTCTTCCATGACCCTTCTTTTTCTGTGTCATGGACTGGTTTTCAGAAGACTGTTTGTTAGGGTCGTCTTTTTCATGCTTTGGTTGTTGTGGATTTGCAGACCCGATTTCCTGTTTGTTCTGGTGCTTAAATTTCTGCTCAATTTTAACAACATATCGATAAGAAACACTGAGTGATGAGATGTCCAAAAAATCCATTTAAGTCTGGATGTATCTGTGTAGAGCCCCACGGTATTTCAGAACCAAATGTCACTCGGAGTCTTTGATACCCAGCTTGGTGCGCAAGGTATGGAAGGTATCGGTGAACTCTAGAACTTCTTGGCCCCTCTCTTGTTGCAGTGTGGTCCATCTCATGTACTGGTCCTCATATTTTCCAACAGGGTAATACTGTTGCTTTGCCGCATCCACAAAAAAATCCCAAGTGGGATTGGCCCCATATATTCCAGAATCCTCCGTGGAACTTTTCTCCCAGTAAGTTTCCCACCAATGTTTGATAAGAGGGAGAGCTTTAAGGAGTACGAGGGTGATCTTTTCTTTGTCGAAAAAATTGTGAACAGAGAAATAACTTTCTAGTAGAGTTAACCATTTTTCTAGGGCTTTTACATCTATCTGTCCTTCAAATACAGGAATATCAAAATTGACTTGTACCTTGAAAGGCAAAGTGCCTCCAAAGTGACCGCTTGATGAAGATGTGCCTGATGCTATCGACATGCGTTTAAGGATGTGGGCAAACTTCTCGATCATTTCATCCCTCTGTCGTGTGAGAGCTTGCTCAAGTAACATATTGATAGGATTGTCTGCTCCGTCATTTTTATTTTATTCCTCCATTGAGGGTTTCTTGGGTGTGCGAGAGTGATTGTATTCAAGAGAGACAAGCTCGAGACCCAACTTTCTATACTCGAACCTCGTCGGGGACATGCACTGAAAAAACAATCAAGAGCAGCCTGCTCTGATACCACTAATCCAGATTATTTTCAACACGAAATGAGATCGGAGATATAATAAAGAAATGCACAGAGATATCACAAATATTCAATAAGATAACAAAAATGTATCAGAGATGCAACCATAAACACAAATATACAGTAATACACGATTTCTATTAATGAAATAAATGTACAGAGAGTGTAAAAATACAGAGTGAAAGACTCGCTAGAATGGTGGTAGCTTATCTCTGAGAAGAGATGTGACGACTACTCACATTCATAATAAGATGAGTACAATGAGGCTATGAAGACATTTTTACAATAAACAAGAATGCCAAAAAACCTAGACATCCAAAAACCTAACCTTAGGACATGAAGCACCAAAACTCATGTGGGCCCTGTTTGGGTAAGTTAGTACATCAACTTCCCGGGGTCGTAACTTTTGCATACGATCTCCGTTTTAGTCGTATGATAGTTCGTTGGAAAGGTATCATAGAGGAGATTCATTTTTGGGGCACAATCATGCCTTCAATTATAATTGAGAATATCAATCTCAAAAAACCTTCAATTAGGCCCTCAAAATGGCCCCAGAAGTTAAAACCTGCTAAAAATAGTAAATTGCCAAAATTGCCAGAAAAATGTTTTGAGCCAATCGAAAAAGGTGGGTGGACACTGATATCCACCGATATCCACCTGGATCAATATTCCCTCCTTTGGAAGAAATGGTCTCCATTGCATTGAGTTCCCGGGGGAGAGGGAAAAGCATTTGTTAGATCTGCATCTTGGTTAGCTGCTTGTATTGTTGGACACATCACACTGCTCAGTTTGTGGAAGTATGTTAAGAACCTGTTGAGGCTGAGGCTGTTCAACAAGTCAAGATACATAAGAGGACAGTGTGTAGAAGGAATATTTGTGCTTTGTTGCAGCCCTGTCGACCTGCTTCTGTTGGATAGAAGATGCTTGGGGCGAGGCTGTAGTGGTTGCAGTGTCCTTCTATTCTCCTTTTGAACAGATTGTGAAGAAGTTAAATTTTGCAGTATGAGATACTAACTTGTGACACTTTTTAGGTGGAAAAATAGTCAGAAATACCTCTAGTATTCTATAGAGATGAACCCCCAAAGTAACAATGACACTACGGGGTTGAGACTCATAAACAACATGGTGCTTCCACATATATGGCTGGCCCAAGAGAACATCACAAACATCCAGTGGGGAAACATCACATAATACCTCGTCCTTGAAGGGCTGGCTGCCGTATGATAATCGACACTATTGACTGACACTTAGATCTCTTCCTTGCCGAAGCCACCCGATGTTGTATTGCTGCGGGTGTGGTGTTGTCAACAATCCCAACTATTTGATGACCTCTATTGAGATGAGGTTTTTCTGGCTTCCGCTATCAACAATAAAATGCAACGAGGTCTCCTTCACCCACATATGTGAATGAAAAAGGCACTCCCCCTCTTCATGATCTATTGGTTCTTCTGGTTGAATTGCTGCGGTCATGACAATAACAGTGGGGTCTGCATCAATGATCTATCCTTTACTAGTATTTTCAGAATCATATTTTGAATCAAGGTTCGGCTCCTTGTCTTTGATCTCGACCACCAATGACTATTTTGAGCGACATTCATCGGTGTTGTGCTAGGGGATTTTGTGGAAATCACACCATTTTCCGCTGTCCTTATTTGTCTTCCCGTGACCCTTCTTTTCCTGTGTCTTGGACTAGTTTTC
This sequence comes from Picea engelmannii, assembly GCA_009831015.1. Lineage (NCBI taxonomy): Eukaryota > Viridiplantae > Streptophyta > Pinopsida > Pinales > Pinaceae > Picea > Picea engelmannii. The sequence continues at coordinate 309,789 of ML799432.1, read as the reverse complement.
AGGAGACTGTTTGTTAGGGCCGTCTTTTTCATACTTTGGTTGTTGCAGATTTGTAGACCCAAATTCCCGTTTGTTGTGGTGCTTAAATTTTTGCTCAATTTTAAATGCATATCGATAAACAACACCAAATGATAAGATGTCCAGAAAATCCATTTCAGTCTGGATGTATCTGTGTAGAGCCCCATGATATGGAAGGTATTGGTGAACTCCGGAACTG
>ML799432.1:252254-279880 GCA_009831015.1 Picea engelmannii | reverse complement strand
TGTTCAAGTGCTATTTCTGTTGCTATTTCGTATATCATTTCTGTGTATTGTGAAGATTATGCTGGATATTTCACTGTTATTCTGTTATTTCTAGCATTTCGTTTCTGTTCTGCATATTTTATATATCTGGTATCTTGCAGTGAGTGCCCTTGACATGTGTGTCCATGATATGATTAGTGGATGCTTGTTCCATGCTTTCAGGGTTGAGCTATGTTGGTGTCAGTTGCTTTGTGATCTCAGAAGTGTCCAATAATGGTGGAAAATATGGCCGAAGGAGGTCCACATTGAATACTGAATGAAGACCAAGGAAGGGTGGAGTTTTGAGCTTAAAATAATTGCTACCCACACCCTTGGTGATAGTGTAAGGCTCATAATGAAGTGGGTGAAGCTTCTGATGGGGACCGGTGAGACGCTCCTTCTGTATATGTAACCAAACATTGTTGCCAACCTGAAACTGGTGTGGTACCCTATGTTGATCATGGCGTTGCTTGAACTTAGCATTGGATTTCTGCAAAATATCCTAGACCTGTTGGTGGATATGATGAATCCTCTCAATGAATCTAGTGGCTATGTCAATCGCAGATTGATCAGGGGAAGAGTCTGTCTGTGCGGTGGCAAGAGGGAGTGAAACATAAATGGGTCCCAAGGGTTGGAATCCCAGACCCACCTGAAATGGGCTATGGCTGGTGGAACTATGAAGAGCCATGTTGTAACTATGTTGGACATAGGGGAGACTCTCTTCCCATGTACGTGGATGCTTAGAATTGTACATGCATAGGATTTTCACAATCATTCGATTGACGACCTTTGTTTGGCCATCGGTTTGGGGGTGAAAATCAATGGATTTTGTGAGCTTGGTGTCCAACAAAGACAGAGACTCGACCAAAAGGTGTTGAGGAACCTGTTGTCTTGGTCAGAGATGATGGTCTGTGGTATCCCAAAGTGGACCCACACTCATTCGAATAAGAGATTGGAAATGGCACATGCAGTGCAAGATCTGATATACTTGCTGATGTCATTTCAAAGTTTTCTCCAATAAAAATGTTTCTAAAGAACAACCACAATTTTCTCTACGCCAAAATGTCCTGCCACCTAACTATAGTGAGCTTCCCAAATCATTTTTGCACTCTCGCTTGTAGGAACACAGAGATGGTCCAGGTGGCATAAGTGTCTGTCCTGAATGTGAAAATCAGTGATAGTTGCGCCTGTACCCAAGAGATGATATGTGGTGGTGAATTTCAAATATTGCTGATAAAGTTGGGGCCACTTAGAGGCTTCATGTCCACAGGAATGGAGCATAGTGGTGAGTGCATCCACCGGGGGCCGACTGAGGCAGCCAATGAAATGATTGGAGATCCCTGTCTTATACTTGATGTTGAGATGAAACTGTTGTAGGTAGGTGGACCACTTCCGATGGTGGTCATTTTTCAATTTTCCCTGTGTCTATATGAATTGCATAAGCTTGTGATTAGTGTGTATGATAGTCTCTTTCCCTAGAATGTAATGTTTCCATTGACAACATGCTTGTACAATGGAATACATCTCCTTGTCATAGGTGGGGTATTTTCGAACAATATCGGAGAGTGTCTCACTATGGTATGCCACCATATTCTCATGCTGAGTGAGAACTGCGCCCACAACATAGTCATATGCATCAGTCTGAATATCGAATGGTTGTTGCAGATCGAGCAAGGAGAGTATCGAAGCTGAGCACAAGCGATGCTTCAGATCATCGAATGCTCGTTGTTGCTCCTTCCCCCACACAGACTTGGCCCTACGATCGCCCTGGTCACTTGGCCGAGGGCCCATGAAATATGGGAGAATTCCAACACGAACCGTCGATAGAAGTTGGCTAGCCCCAGAAAACTTTGAAGCTCGGTCAGTGTGGTCGAAGCCAGCCATTCACGGATGACTTGGATCTTAGCTGGATCAACATGTACCCCATGCTCATCAACAATGTAGCCCAAGTATTGGACCATGTTCATGCCAAAAGAGTATTTTTCCAAGTTGGCATACAGCTTGTGCTATCGCAGAGTGCTCAAAACCTGCTGAATATGCTGCATGTGCTCTTCCCACGTTCTGCTGAAGATGAGGATTGTTGAGGAAAATATATGAATTGATCTTACTCAAGCATTTTCAGACTTTACTTGGCTAAATAAAAGTAGACGAGAATATCACCCTATGTTTATATCCAACAAAATAACATCCTAAAATCACAAGTATTAATTACGAGTTCTTAGGCTAGTATTTTATCAACAAAAGGCTTGTTGGAAATTCAATTTTTATGTAATTTTCTGAATATATCAGTTGCTAAAATAAATGTAAGAACAAAAGTAAAGACACCAAGATGATAATCAAGATAGATGAGATATAAATAAATCCTTTATTTCATTCCAATTCACCAAAGAGTCATTGTCTTTACAAAACTTCACACATAAATCTTGGACCAAATTCAAACTTAGAAATCACTGATGAAACATACAAAAAGACCTCTGACAGAAAACCAAAAATGAACTCTAAAATCTTGATCAGCTTGCCACATATTGCTGCCCACTCGACTTTGCACAATAGCCTTTATCAGTCATGAAAATTAATTCACAAACAAACAAGTCTACACAGACTATCAAAGATAGATCAACACCTATGAAGAACAAGTGTCTAAATGATTTGATTCGGCCCTGAATATTGCTGTCTACAATAAGACCCTGCTATCACAAAAGAGAATTAGGCTATGATGAATATATGAATGAATGAAAACTGAACTATCTCAACATAAACTCAAAGAGAAAACCTTAGCATGCTTTGTGCTTCTATCCTCCTCTTGTTCCTCCCCTTACTTATTCTTTTAACAAATTAGAATTGGTTGAAGTAGTTGAACCAACTTATTAGTTAAGCTAACACAAGACTCAATTAACTTTAGTTTGTGGGGGGGGTGTGTTATAACCCTAAATTGCACCTTCCAAAGCTGACCTGCATCCAAGACAAGCAACAACTATGCATGCATACTACTTATATACTAACAGGTTAGAAATCCAAACATAAACTAATCAAACCATAAAAAGTTCATGAATTGGGACGGGAAAAGCACTTTCTTTATTACTACCGTTGCTGGTGACTTTACACTTGCTAGATTTGACAAGGTTGTTGAATGAACCTATTTGTCACGATCCACGTTGGCCTCCTATGCCGACGAAGTTGCCTTCAGACATTCCAAAGTTTGAAGCCAAGCCTAACGAAGATCCAGGAGATCATATGACTACCTTCCATCTTTGGTGCTCATCTAACTCATTGAAACATGACTCCGTACAGTTGTGATTGTTTCAACGTACTCTCATTGGGAGTGTCGCAAAATGGTACATTGAGATCGATCACTCAAGATACTCTTCTTTTTGCGAACTGACGATGGCTTTCCTGAACCATTTCCAGTTACCTGTGAGATACGACGATGGCATAGAGCTACTCGCCAATTTAGAACAGACAACAACAGACCATATCTCTGATCAAATTTGAGAATGGAGACGCCAGAAGAGTTTAATCAAAGTACCAGTCCCACCTGCATTCTTGCTTGAGTGGTTCCTTAAGTCTTTGGTCCCGCAGTTATCCAAAGACGTCACGACATCCAAAGTTTTCTCTGAAGAAGATTCCATCATGAGGGCTCAACAGTTTGAGCTCATCTATTCTCAATCCGGTTTATTATACAACATCTTGCCAGATGCGCCACGTTCAATAATAGATAAAACTAGACAGAGAGCTGGACCACATGCCGATGGTATTGTTGGTTTAGCACAAACAAAGCCCGCTGAGAAATTGACGAAGTAGTTGCAACAGTTATCTATACAATGCACAGTGGCCAGCCAAACTACTGCTTTGGCTTATCCCCCTACCAAAACGTCGGAAGTACACACAGTGTAGTCGACTAACACAAAGGCCACCCAGCAGCCTAAAGGAAAGAAAAAACAATGAAAGAAGGGTAAGGGGTACAAAAAACCCAACGATAATGCTGGCGGGGACAACACTGAGAGATGGAAGGCGAGGTATCCATGCAACTTGTGCGCGGAAGACCACCCAACCCATCTATGTATTTGACTTGCAGAAGCCCAACAGTTTGTGACGCAACAACAACCTACTGTGTTGACCAATCCATTTCAACATGGGCAAAATCTAACCCATGCCTCTGCAAGCACGGAAGGGGGTATCCAAGAACCCCCTCCTCCTGCGAACAACCCGCATCCGCAAACGTATATATGGTGAAGGGTGATGCTTTTATATCGACTAGAGCGCATGACTATAGTAAACCAAGAACTTCTGAGAAGGGTAAAGAAGCTGAAATCCCATCTCTTCCTCTACAGATTGAGAAGACGTTGGGTGAAACAATGACACACATTCCCAAAGGCGCATTCAAAAAAGATTCTCATAACCCAAACGCAAGGGCCACCCATAACTACTCTGTGGTGGAAGATTTATCACAAACCCCTTGTGCGATGTTCGCTTTGGAGGTCCTCCAAAGCTGCCCTTCTCAGAGGAAAGCCTTGTTAACTGCTTTAGGATCTACCGAGACTTGTAATCCGGGTACAATCATGTTGGATACAACTGACTTAAAACCTCGTCTGCCTTACCACGTAGCATTTCAGATAGTAGTGGCTTATCCCATGAAAATTTTTACTCGGAATATTTTCCGCACGGTGGTTGATGAGGGTGCCTTGACATGTATTATGTCGTTGGCATGTTGGAAGGCCATTGGCCAGCCCATTTTGTCTCCGTCACCTACTCTCCTCACCGCTTTCGACGGTCGTTCATTCCGACCACATGGTATCATTCCTTCTTTCCCCGTGCAGTTAGGAGGGAAGACCGTGTGTGTCAAAGTAGAGGTAGTCGATGCTCCCCTCGACTATAACCTCTATTTAGGAACGAGTTGGACTTATGCCATGCAAGTTGTGGTTGCTACAGTTTTCCAGGTCTTGTTGTTTCCACATGAGGGCTAGATAGTGACCATCGATCAATTGTCTTTCTCCAGACTTGACCCTGCATTGGGGGCATCCACGGTCCCGATGATTGATAATCCTCAACCAGGTGTCATCAACGTAGGGGTTGGTTTGTGCCCATATTTGATGGGGACCTTTGATTACCCGCCCCCTCAAGGCGATATCAAGTTTATATCCAATCACCATAAGGTTGAGATTTTTCAAGTTTCGTCATTCCACATGACTTACTTCGATGATCCATGGATACTTCCTTCCCCATTAGCCACGATGGATGAGGTAGGGCACCCGGGCATGTCCATGCCCTTGTCCTCCACTAAAGTAGCGTACTCTTTAGTCCATAAAGCTTCAACTAACACTGATCCAACTCCTACACAAGAGTTAGATCCACTTCTAGAGCCTATTTGGGCTCATGATTCTCTCGCTAACATCGATTCATTAGACTTATTCTTGCCCTCTGACGAAGCAGTAATCGAAGAAATGAATAGTCTAGACAAACCTTGGGAAGATCTTCATCACAAATCATATTTCCTCCCAGAGTTAAGCCTAATTGAAGCAGGAGAATTCATCGTGACTATGACTGGAGATAGGTCTTGTCATACTAATCCCTTAGCTACACACAAGATCTATGCTGAGGGTAATATGGCAACCATTGCTGAAATGATACCTATCAATATCTCCAGAACCCCTGGCGTCATAAACAATGTTTTCGTCGAAGCATACAACTCCCTCGAGGAGATGCTAGGCATCGAACCACAAAGAGTCTCTCATGAGCTAACTTTGTTGTTTTTTAAGCTCGCTTTGATATCTGAAAGCAACATCCGATGAGACTGCATTTATGCTTTTCAATCTCGTTCGAATTAACTGAGAAAAGTAACCATTATGGAGTCTTCTTTAAGCCCTTTTCAGACTCCTTAAAGATGAAAAGATTGCCGAGTGACCTTGTTTCTTCACACTCGTTCAATTGGTCCAGAAGAACGTTCCTTAAACATGTCTTCTTTTAATCCCTTTTCAGACCCTTTAAACATGAAAAGATTACCGAGCGATCTTGTGGCCTTTCACGCTCGTTAAAATGAAATTTGAAGTCACGTCTGTCCGACGGTAGTTTACCCCTTTTTTGGTTCGGACAGTCAACTATATGAACAAAGGTATACTCTATGGAACTTCAACTCTATAGAAGAGTACTCTCAGGTATAATTTTATCCCTTTTTTGGGACTGAGGGACTAAACTTACGAAGAAGGAACCCCCACGGAGTCCATAGTTCATCTCTTTTCAAACTCCCTAAAATTGAAAAGATTGTCGAGTGACCTTATTCTTTCACACTTGTTAAATTGGTCCAGAAGAATATTCCTGATGGAGTCCATAGTTAAGCTTTTTTCAGACTCCTTAAAAATGAAAAAATGGTCGAGTGACCTTGTCTTTATCACACTCGTTAAAATGGTTTTGAATAGACATCTTGTCGGTGCTAGTTTACCCCTTTTTCGAACCGACTAGACTACCTTCGAAAAAGGTACCCCAATGGAGTCTCCTTTTATGTTTTTTCAGACTCTCTAAATATGAAAAACCACCGAGCTTACCTTCTCTGGGCTCGTTAAACTTACATTGAGGAACATTACCATTGTGTGTTTTGTTAACCACATTTGCATACCTTATATGTCAGCCCTGTAACAGTTTGCTTCTGCGTCTTAACACCTTTGGCCCCCGGAGGATTTTTCCCGAGTATCATTCTACTAGAACATCAGTCTTGTCCTTGTGCCTTGAACTTGTATGTTTGCAACACTCGTTCCTCCTTTGTAACGTAATATTCCTTTATTCTTTTTCCACAATTATTGAAAAGAAAAAAAAAATCAAACATACCCCAAAAAGAGGAAGGGAAAAGTATTTTCTTTATTGGCAGCATAATGAGTCACCCTTGGATAAAGCATATCTGTCTATTTGTTCATCAGACTATGGGATGTAGTACGACCTTAGGAAGCTTTTCTCGCTATATAGAGTTGTGTCCTCCACCGTTTGGTTATCCTTCCAAACATATGGAGAGTTTGCGTTGCCTCCTGCTTCGTAGACTTATGATTCACATACATGCTGCCTGAGTCTCATCATTTGTCATGCTATTGTCCAAGGGAAGTTTGCCAGTAAGCCTGAGTCGGCCCCTCTGCAATATGTCTCTTGTCCGCATACCCAACCATCCTGAACATCCAATCAAGTCCTTGTTCGAAATCATTGAAGCCTTCAGTCCGATCATCAAGATTATCAAGTCCATGACCGACGAGCCGTCGAAGACCTTTGGGTAGTGCAATCGTACACTCATATTACACTCCTACCTGATTTTTGAAGATTTTGAAGTTGTTTCTCGAGCTTTGAAGATCTCATCTCCAACCATCAGGCCGAATCAGCTTCTGGAAGATGGATACTCTATATGTATGTCTTTCTGATTTCGAGATGTAGCTCCACTGTGTATTGTTCGTGGATACTCTTTATAGTTATTTGACATGGATCTACAGTGTATTTGATTAGTAGCCATGGTTCTATTTTATCTCGAGCATGGGTATGCCCGCTTCGGTGAGACATTTGTTATTTTGCAGACGACACATCCTGGTTCCTGATCCTTGGGCTCAATCGTTCGACACATTTGTAAAGATTGGTAATGTATTTCAGCCATCAGATGCTCTTTTGACCTCACACTGGCTAGGGGTCCCATTTGGAGAAGGAAAAATATAGCAAAGAAACTCTGCCCATTTACGTATTCCCATTGTCCCAACCCTTTAGCCTTTCCTTATGCCAAAGGAGATTCAAAGCAAAGCAGTTGAAGGATAGAAGAAGAGGAGCCCATAATCAGGTTCGAGGAGCGGTGGCCGGTCTCAACTTTTGTAAGTTGACTCATTCAAAGTAATAAAGAAAGTGCTTTTCCCATCCCAATTCATGAACTTTTTATGGTTTGATTAGTTTATGTTTGGATTTCTAACCCGTTAGTATATAAGTAGTATGCATGCATAGTTGTTTCTTGTCTTGGATGCAGGTCAACTTTGGAAGGAGTATTGCGAACAAGTAATCAAGCACAACGGAGGATCGACATCAAACGCTAGGAACGAGGTAGGTTGATCTTTCCATGCATTTACTAAGAAAAGGGGATTTAAATCTAGGGATGAAGGTAGAAAGTAGTTTCTCTTCGGTTATATCTGCATGCAAAGTCTGAACTCTATTTGCTAGTCCGTAGGGAGACATAATAGGGTCATAAATAAATAATAACTAGTAGATGGGACCCATTGTGACTCCCTTAGTTCATAACAATCATAATATCATAACATAATCCATTATTTAAGCAAACACACCCCTTGTGCCTCCCCTCAAACACATTTACTTTTGGCAATTTCAGCTCATGAAATTTGAAAATATTTGAAAATAATACTCATATATCCAAAATAAAACATGTTGTCCAAAATCTATGAAGTCCACTATCATAAAATAACAAATAACATAAAATTCAAAAGCCATATTTTCCAGTCTGTGATGCAACCCTTCCTTGGTTGCTGCTGTCACCTCTTGATTTCCCTGAATTTGCCTTGGGCTAGGGATAGCCTTTAGGATTTATCTCACTGATCACATGGGAACAATCATCCCTCAAATGCATCTGTGAGGACACAGATTTGTCAGAGTCATCAGAGGGTGAGGAAGGGGAAACAATAGCTTTTCCTTTATCAAATGCCTCGTGGGCTTCAGTCTTCAATCTCTTGCTGGCATGGGAGGATTTCACTGGCGAGTGGTTAGGGGCAACTTGGACAATGGGGTTCAAAGGTGGAGGAGCAAGAAAAGTTAATTTTATCCAGCCACGGTGTTGGGAGACTGTCGGGTGAACAATCTCTTGCCACCCATCATTTTCTGGGACTTCAGGCTGTAAAGAGACATGAGGAGGCACAGGGATTCCGAGGGCTTGAGGGGCTTGGAAAGGAGGCCTTTTAGGCCTTGGTTGGACTATTCCCTGCCCAATCCAATTAAAGAATCCATCATGAAACAATTGGCCAAGATCTTCTGAATCAACATCAAAATGTATAGAGAACCTAGGCCTTCTTGGGCCTCGGTTCCAGTTACCTCTACCTCTGTTTCCTCGGCCATGGATTCCCCGAATGAAAAAACTCATCCTGCATATGTTAACAATTAGAAAATAGTCTTTTAAATAACCATGCATGACAACTCCTTAAAAATATGAAATAGATTTGGCTCAAAATGTATCAGGCTCATGCAATCCAATCCATACAAATTGTTCTAATGTTAATCAATGAGCAGGGGGGTGAAATAGTGTTCTGGGATACGTGAGGGGTTTGTACTGAGTGAAAATATAATATAATGAAAGGGGAGAAGAAATGGTCACTGCTCAATGACAACAACAATCAACTGTAAATCAACAGAAAAAAAAAAACCTTACTGCAATCCACTCAAGACACTGCCACTTCATCCACTTAACACATAAATTCTCTTAGCTGTAATCAATATCAGAATAGGGAGTGAACAAAATGATTCTGGGATATGTGAGGGAGTTGTATTTAGTGGAAAATGAGATAATGAGGGGGAATTTTTTTTTTTTACTGTTCATGAGATTAATCAAGCAATCCATAACATCTTTTGCAGTAAGAAAAATATGCATCAACTAGCGATCGGATGACTAAGTAATAATTCCTGTGTATTTGCTTAATTTCAATGTCCATTAATATATCCAACACAGTGCCATTACAAAACATAAGTATTTCACACAATTTGTAAGAGGTTATGTTCCCTTTATTCACACATTTTGCTTTTAATAACAACCAACATAGTACTCAATCTGTAATCATTAACATCCACCACTGCCATACATTTCCCCAATCCACATCTATATTTGAAAGTAGTGTTCCCCCAAAAATAATAATGAAGTCACTACTTCTGTAATAGAGCCAATCAATATTTGTAATGATATTTGTTCCCATATATATATATATATATATATATATATATATATATATATATATGCAGTATAAGATCAAAATAATCAAAACCTCACATGCCACGTTTGAAAAGGCAATTGAATATACAACCAACTATCATCATTTAGACACAGGCTATGTAGAAGTAAATTTCTGAAACCATGTAACCATGCCATTGTAAAACAAAAAATATCATTGCGACTTAAAAGTCGAGCCAAATATCCAACACGACTGTCATCAGCAGTGATCAATTGCAATAAATAACACACTTGAAACTCAATGGATATCACTGAGCATAAAAAAATTCATCCATACTACACACAGTGAACAACCGAGAGAATCCCAGTGTAATATTTCCAGTAATCACACAACAACATATGACCACGACATAACTCAAAACATCATTCTGGGCTATTTATTAATTCGCCTGTGAGTGACCAGGCCACACATATTCAAACCTATTCTACCAATGACAAAAGATGCAGTAGGAATATCCAGTCCAATAATTTAGTTTTCAAAACATCATCTACAAGACGTGACATGTGTGAACAACACCAAACCCTTGTAACCAATGCCAACCATTATCCAAAACATCATATGAACAAATACTAGTGACTGTACATTAACAAAAAATTCACCACTGTGGTAAGAAAAAACCAATCAACTGAACAAGCCGTGGTAACTGTGTATACCCATGCACCCAATCGAAATGGGTAGAGGCCCTTCCATTAAAAACAAATGAGTTCTTTGACATCAAGCTGGTAACTGTGAACTTTTAGAAGTGCAAATTTCAATGTAAATCTCATGCTATTATCACAGAGGTAGTGACGAAAGGCTATACCAACAAGAATCACGAATGCTATACGACCAACAGGTGAGCCCGCATTTGAAGTAATAAACCACAATAATCGAGAACAATTTAATAGGCTCGAAAAAATCCCTATGCGGCTCCAGTCTGGAGGGTTAAGGGTTTGCACATTATCCATCACAGGAGGAAAGGCACCAACCATAGTGAAACTTCGAGGCTAAAGGAACACACACAAGGAGGACTATGACGCTTGTGAACGAGAGACAGTTCTTGATAGGGCCGAACAAGAAAACAAAGCCCTAGTTAAACCCAAGAATCATGAAGACAACCATCCATCCATGATTTAAAAAACCTTTTAACAAACACGGTGGTAACAAAGAGATATCACCCAGGAAGACCACCAACTCTGATGAACTCAAACAATTATAAGCAAAACCATCCATTTTCCTTTCAAAACCAAAATTCCACATAGTTGCAGTACTCAGGACAAACAAAAACCCACAGAACTAAGCCAAAAACATTTCATAACTAGAGTGAAGTCAAGAATGGCCAAAAGAGACATACCTATTAATCAAAAACCTTAAGACGAGAGGTGGCCGAGTGGTTTCACCCTGCTAAAAATCCGGAGCATGAACACAACAACCAGATCACACAATAGTCTGATTAGGGTGGCGACCAACGAGAAGGGTAAAGGTGACGTGCAGTAAATGCACGTCGCCTCCACCCATATCTCATTTATTCCACAATACATGCCAACAAGCCCCCATTAACACCATTAATCAACCCATGCATCAAGAATATCAACCATTTAAAACATAGCATAATCCAAGTTCCACATAACAATTCAACCATTCACATGGTTACCTTGCCAAGTGCGCCACCCATGTTCATATCCCCAATATAAATCAAATAAATCGCTTGACCACTATACAATCTAAATGATCATGTATAGAATCATCACCCATAGCGTGATCAACATCAATCTGAACCATAGCATAATCACCATAAAAATCGCAAAGCCATTACTCCCATGAGCCACCAACGTTTATAACATATGTATATCAACTACCGATTCCATTAACCAATGCATAACCATTGTATTATCACGTTGCCAAAATGCGCCACCAAAATATCCACCATATGCATATATATAAAAATGTAATTTAACATTTTTTTTCATAGCCATTTCCTTGTTATCTAAGGTCTAACAATAATCAACAAACACTTTATGCATGTAGTATTGCAGAGCTAGGTCTCTTTGTCATCAGATATAGTATTTTGCTTTTCCTCAAAATGCCTTTTTGCAATTTTCACTAACATATTTGTTTTGCAGGTGCGAGAAGAACGAATACCATACATGAATAGAAGGCTGTAGTATCATGAAGGAACAACATCCCAAAGCTTAACTCATATCAATGACAACCATATTATCATCAACCATTTGAACCTTTGTAGCACTTCATCATAACATGGAAAATGAATAGATCTGATCTTCAAAAGCTCAAGGGGTCCCACCTACTAGTATTATTTAGTCTTATATAATAATAGGCTTTAACAACACTTTGTGGGAGAAATTACATTGACGTCTTCAATCGTCAACAAAGATGTCATCCAAATATACCACCACAAAGGAGTTGGTTAAGGGTATCAATACATCATCCATCAAACTCATGAAAGTGGTTGGTGCATTTGTTAAGCCAAAGGGCATGACTATCCATTCGTATAGACCTTCCTTAGACTTGAAGGTTATCTTCCATACATCAGTTGGTTTGATGGGAACCTGGTGGTATCCAGACTTTAGGTCAATGTTGCTAAATAACTTTTCCCCCTTGAGTTGGTCAAGAAGGTCATCAATCCTAGGAATGGGGTAGCGGTTCCTGACTGTGATTTTGTTTGAGGCTCTGTAATCAATGAAGAGTTGCCAAGTCTCATCCTTCTTCTACACCAGTACAATCGGGCTTTTGCAAGGGGAGGATATGGGTCTGATGTGCCCCTTTTGAAGAATCTCTCAGATATGACGCTTGATTTCATCATTCTCCATCAACGAGCGTCAATAGACTGGTCCATTAGGAAGAGATGTGTCGGGGGTTGGATCAATTGGTTGCTTGGCTTGGAAGTGTGTTGGTACCCTTGTAGGTGAGGAGAGGATGTCTTTGTATTCTTCCACGATCCCATCCCCTTGCTTCTACTACAAAGAGAGGTGTTGTGTAGAGGCCACAGATGTGGTGACGATCTTCTACTTACTGTGAGCACGAATCACAAAGAAGAAAAACTTCTCGATCTGTGAAATGACCTTACCGCAATTATTAGTAGAGATTAAAGAAATAGCAATAGGCGGTGCTACCTCTGGGATTCTGTACAATTGTATACCCAAAGTAATAATAACACTATGGGGTCAAGACTCATACAGAACATGACGCTTCCACAAATATGGTTTTCCTAAAAGAACATCACAAACTTCAAGGGGAGCAATATCACACAGTACCTCATCTTTGAAAGGCTTGATGTTGTAGGGTAGACGACACTATTGGCTGACACATAGATCTCTTCCTTAGCGAATCTAGTCAATGGTGTAGGGATGCGGGTACAGTGTTGTTGGTAGGTCCAACCGCTTGACAACCTCTACTAAAATCAGGTTCTTTTGACTATCGATGTTGACAATGAAATGAATCAAAGCCCCCTTGACCCACATCTGCAATTGAAAGAGGCGTTCCCCTTCCTATGGTTCTTTTGGTTCACTCGGTCGGACTTTGGTGGTAGCCACAGTGGTACTGGGTTCAACATTGATAATCAGATTTCCTCCTTCAATATTTGACTCATAATCAGAATTAGCCTCTGACTCGGAAGCCTTCAACTCGACCACGAGGGACTTCTTGGAGCAACATTCTTCAGTGTTGTTCCAAGGAATTTTATGGTACTCACACCATTTTCCTGTGTCCTTCTTCATCTTCTCATTACCCTTCTTGTATTGCGGCTTAGACTATTTGTCCTGAGGGTGACCATATCGACTTCGTCCCTTGCTATGTGGGATGCGACTGCCTTTTCCCTGCTTCGGTTGTGAGGGGTTTGCAGATCCAAACTCTCGTCGTTTCTGCTTAAATTTCTGCTCGATCTTGACATCGTATCTATAAGTCATGCCTAAAGAGGCCATGTATAGGAAATCCATTTTTGTTTGAATGTATCTATGCAAACAGTCGCGGTATTTGAGCACCAGATGATGCTCAGAGTCTTTGATACCCAATTTGGTGTGTAGGGTATGGAAAATATTGGTGAAATCTGGTACTGTTTGGTCCCTTTCTTGACGTAGGGTGGTCCATTTGGTGTACTGGTCCTCATAGCTTCCAATAGGGTAGTACTGTTATTTAATGGCATCCCAGAAGGAATCCCATGTAGGGGCCACCAAATATATTGTAGATTCCTCCATGACCCTTTGCTCAAAGTAAGTATCCCACTAGTATTTAACATGGGGAACGACATTGAGGAGTGAAAAAGTGATATTTTCCCTATCGAAAAAATTGTGGACCGAAAAATATCCTTTGAGCAGATTCAACCATTTATCTACAACATCCGCATCTATCATTCCTTCAAATAATGGGATATCAAAATTTACCTGTACCTTGAAGGGGGTTGCATGGCCGCTTGATGAAGATGTTTCTCCTGTGGGAAGCCGTCGAAGGATTTGCGTGAAGTTGCCCATCATTTCATTCCTTTGTTGCATGAGGGATTCCTCGAGAAGCATTTTAATAGTATCCCCTGCTCCATAATCTTTCTTTTCATCTTCCATGGGTTGTTGTCAAGCTCGGCGTGACCGATCTGGTAATGTCTCGATTGGTTCGAGTCCCAACTTCTTGTACCCAGATCTTGTCGGGGACATGCACAAAGAAAAATAAATCAAGAGAAGACCTCTCTGATACAACTGATCCAGATTTAGGAGCAGAACGAACTGATTAACAGACTAAATATAATAAAAACAGAGATATGGATAATAACAAAAATATCCAGTGAACAATATCTTCTATTAAATAATGAAATAGGCTGAAACTGTCAAACTACAGAACTGAAACTTGCTCGAATGATGGTAGCCATCTATGCGAAGAGATGTGGATGCTATGCGCATCCATCTAAGAAGAACATATTGCAATGAGGCTCCATAGGCATTTTTGATATTACTCACGAATTCCAAAACCCTAGACATCCAAAAACCTAACCCTATAAGGTGAAATGCCAAAAGTCATGTGGGCCCTATAGGTAAGTTGGTGTAATTTGGTACCTCAACTTCCTAAGGCCGTAACTTTTGCATACGACCTTCGTTTTAGGCGCATAATAGCCTGTTGGAAAGGTCTTTCAAAGAGATACAAATTCCACCATCAAACTTTGACTTTGTATACAGTTTGACTATGGCAAGCCAAAAAAACAACGTTTAGGGCCCCAAAATGGCCCCAAAAGTACAACAAGATGTGTTGACATGAAAACATAAAAAATAATCCAGTTGGATTAGGAGAGAGGCCAACTGTATCCACCTAGAGGATGTGTGGGGCTTCTGACAACCCGAGAAGTGTAGAACCCAAAATTACAAAGCAATACAAAAGAACGTGCTGAACAAAAACGGACACGAGGAGCCAGTTGGAATAGGTGGGTGGCCACCAATATCCACTTGGATCACCCATGTCCTATCATAGTGAGGCACTATCAGATGTTGTTCATAAGTACCCTACTTACGACAAATAAATGTACTCCATTGTGAAATCCTGCCACCAGTGGAGAAATTACATTCTTGGGAAGGAGACAATCATCCACATGGATCATAAACCACTGCAGTTCATGCAGACACAAGGGAAATTGCAGAATGACCTCCATCAGAGGTGGTCCACATACTTGCAGCAGTTCCACCTCAACATCAAGTATAAAACATGAAGTACCAACCGAGTTTCTTATTGCCTCATCTGACCTCCAATCATGACACTCACTATAGTGCTAGACTCTTGTAACCACAAGACCTACAGATGGCCCAACCTCTATGAGACAGACCCTAACTTCACCACCACATACCAAATGTTGGGAGAAAAATCAGTTGTCGCTAATTTCCATCTTCAGGATGGGATATTGTGTCGACTGGGCCATCTCTGCGTTCCATCAAGTGAGAGATCGAAGCTAATTTGTGAATCCCACTATAGTCGGGTGGCATGACACTTTGGCGTCGAAAAGATAGTGGCAGTGTTGAAAAAACCTTTCTACTGGCCGATACTTCAACAGGATATCAAAAAGTATATCAGGTCTTGTACTACCTATGCTATTTCCAAACCAACCACTAAGAAACAGGGCCTATAAACCCCCCTGCCTACTCCTGAAATGCCATGGGAATCCATATCAATGGACTACATGTTAGGCCTTCCATCCACCAAGAGGGGAAATTACTATGTCTTTGTGGTTGTTGGTCACTTTTACAAGATGGCAATGATGTTCGCCTCCAAGAAGAGCATCACAACAAAGGCCACTACCAAGCCCTTCTTTGAATGAGTCTGGGTACATTTTAGAATCCCAAAAACCATTGTCTCATATCAAGACAATCGGTTCCTCATCACATTCTGTTCAAGTCTCTGGTCATATCTAGACACCAAGATCACCAAGTCCACTACCTTACACCCCGAGAAAGATGGCCAAACTGAGGTCATCAATCGGATGATAATGCATATCCTGTGCATGCACAATTCCAAGCACCCCCGAAGATGGGATGAGAGTTGTCCCTATGTTCATCATATCCACAACAAATCTGTACATAGCTCAACCGACCAAAACCCCTTTTAGGTCGGGTTGGGATTCCAACCATTGGGTCCCATGGATGTTGCACTACCTCTTGTGGCCACCCCGACCGATTCATCACCTCCTCCAACTGAAGCTGACAAATCCTCCCAGTTCATTGAGCAGATCCAACACATCCACCAATAGGTTCAATATATTTTACAGAATTGCAATGCCAAGTACAAGCAACGCGATGATCAATAGCAGGTGCCACATAAGTTTCAGGTGGGAGACAAAGTGTGGTTACGCTTGTAGAAAGAACGCATTACAAGGCCCCATCGAAAGATTCTCCCACTCCGTTATGGACCATACACCATCACCAAGGCTATGGGTGACAATTCTTTTGAGCTCAACATTCCTCCTTTCCTTGGCCTGCATCTAATATTCGATGTGGATCTCCTTCAACCATACTTCCCACCATTGTTGGACACCTCAGAGATAGTAGAACAATTGACACCAAAAGTGCTCAACCCTGATTGCATGAAACATGAATCCAGTGATCATATTGTGGACACACAAGTCAATGGCACTTTCTAGCAAAGGATCCAACTTTATCAAGTTGTCAAAGCAGGGAAGCTCCTGCACCAAGGCAAGTGGCTCACCCGGGGGAAAATTCAACAGAACTTTCATCATTTGATGTGGGCACTCAACGCAATGGAGGCCATTTCTTCCTAAGGAGGGAGGATTGATCCATATGGATTTTGGTGGCCTCCAACCTATTCCAAATGGCTCATTTTGGTATTTTTCTAGTTTGGTAGGTTTTTCCTAGTTTTCGGGTTCCTGACTTCCAAGGTTGTTTTGAGGCCCTAAACAGTGTTTTTAGGGCTCGCCACAGTCAAAATGTAGATGGAGTCAAATTTTGATGACAACATGTGTATTCCTCGGATAGACCTTTCCAACGGGATATTGTGTGCCTAAAATGAAGATCATATGAAAAAGTTACGACCCCATGAAGTTGATGTACTAGCTTACCCCAACATGGCCCACATGACTTTTGGTGCTTCATCTCCTAGGGTTAGGTTTTTGGATGTCTAGGGTTTTTGAATTCATGTTTACTGTAAAAAGTCTTGGAGAGCCTCATAGTAACCATTTTCTTGCGAATGAGCGCAACTGTCACATCTCTTCTCAAAGATAAGTCGCCACCATTCTAGCAAGCTTGTTTTCCATTGCATTTTACAGTTTCAACACATTTTTTTTATTGATTAGAATCCAATTTTACTTTATCTCTATTATTCTTGTGTCTCTGTGTTAAGAATAATACTAATCCGTATTCATTTTCGTTCTGCTCATAAAATCCGGATCAGAACCATCTAGCATATCTTTTGGAGATGAGAAATATGCATGAGATAGTTTAAATTTCGTTTGAAACACTAGGAATCACATTTTGTACAATAAAATATTTTGAAAAAGCTTCTTTTTCTAGGTGATGTTGATTTAATGGACCCTCTACATTTGAAAGAAATAAGGTATATCATTAGAGTTTCATGTGCATTTCTTTATATTCTTATATCCAATGTTGTTTTTAGTGGTTCCTTGTTCTCTATATACACTTTTAGAGAAAGTCTCATTATAGATTTAGTTATCCATTTCAAATATAAAGATGCTCTCTTTTAGAGAAATGAGGAAAAGTGAGATTTAAATATTTTTTCCCCTTTATGATAATGATAATATTTATCACTCCCTAAAACTTGTCTACAGGTTATTTATATATTGTTGGTGGGACTCTTGTCACAAGGATGATCAAAGACCCTTTAACTTGATGGGTGTAGATGAAGAAACAAAAAAATAGTCAATGCACCTAGAAGTAAAACCTTATATATGATCCATGCAAGAAGTGAGATCCAAATGCACAAAAGAAATCCTACTTAACATGAACAAGGAAATGAATAATGTGAGGCTTTTGATTAACCCAATATAATGGAAAAGTAAACAACACCTAATAAATAATCTTGATGAAGGAAAATGGGCTCAAACGCCCCTCCTTTGGATGGGTCTTTTGCTTCCTTGGTGTGCTCCAACTCCAACCCTAATTAACAAAGAAAGAAAAGAGACTAGAATTTGGAATCAAGAGAAATAGGTTCTCTAGGTTCTAGTGGTATTCCAATAGCATAATCCTACTTATATGGATTGATATGGATGAGTGACCTCAAGTTCTTTATTTATAGTTGCATGGTGGACAACGCTCTTGAAATTATCTTCCTTATAGTGGTTAAAGATGACTAATTCAAAGGTTAAAAATAGAAATCAAGGTTTGGCATGGTCCACACATAACTAACATTCCATCACAACATATCAGGTGCATTGATGGGGCCATAAAATAGTTAAAAATAATGGATTTTAGGGTAGGCGTGATTTTTTTATCTTTATATACATTATCTACATGCAATTAATGGGCCAATATCTACATTGGCTAATATTGGTCAACTCTTGGGGCTGACTTGGATGATTCCATCAATTTTGAGGTCATATGATGGTGGAATGGAGTGAAGGATGAGGGTTGTGCATACGAAAGTGATGTACTTAAGTATAAATGCTCAAAATGGGGCAAGTGAGCAATTTTAAGGTGATAACATATTTCCACCTAATAAGTGAGGTTAGGATAAAATCATATGACTAAAATACATCACATTTTCTTTACCCAAGCAAAGGAAGGACCAAGGACAAAGTGGAGTGTCCAAACACAGAGGATTTCCTATGGAAGGGTAAAGGAGAACCACCTTCCAACAAAAAACCAAAGAAGGGAGATGTGTACAAGATATCAATAGGGATGAAGTGGGCATATGCATGCTCATCATGATATATCCAAATAATGATATAGTGAGGTACCATGGAAAAATGGGCCAAGTCAATGGGCCAGGCCAGGCTAATGGGAAAAAATGGTACAAAAAATAATACAAGATGTGATCATAGAGAAGAGGTGCCAAATCCTAATAAAATCATATAAAAAATCCTATATATACACCTATAATCAATAAGCTAAGAAAAACATAGAAGCATAGTGAATATTACAACTACTTTGAATACATAGGAACCAATGCCTCCTTTGGAATGGGGGGGGGGATCCCTTTTGAACAAGAAGGTGCCCCAAGATATCAAGCGATATATAATAAGGGAAGCTCAAGCTCTAGGATCTAGTAACTATTATATAGATCCTATAAAATCCAATGAACTACAACTGAGGTTGAATTAATGAAAAAATATGTACAAGTATCAACAATGAAAGAATGAACTAGAGCCAATTGTGTGAGATACTAACAAATTTAAGAACAACAAGGACTCTCTCAAATTGGTCCAAGGTAACCCATCAATGAGGAAAATGGGACCAATGTATACAATGTATTAATACTAACCCATAGAATCAAGATGATGGTGTTAATAAGGGAAAGTATGTTGGTACCTAAGGATAAGAGAAACCCACAGGGACCAACATCCAAAGTATGACAACTGGATCTATGACTCTGGAAATAAATGTTGTGTTTGAAACATGTGGGGAGATAATTGAAGGGAAACTCACTCCTAAGGGATAATAAAACTCACACATATCTAGGAATCTGGAACAATCAACTGGAACATTGAATCATCAAGTGTATGAATCTCAATGGTGTGATAATGAGATGAGGTATAGCACATGAGAAACAACCAAGTCAAGGAGAAATGGGGCCTACTTGGTCTAAGGTAAATCACCAATGATTAAAATGGACCAAAGTATAGTATCCTATAAACCAAACCCCTAGAATACAAGTGTTGAAGTCTATAGGGGAAGGCTTGTTGAAGTTATGGGATAAGGGAATCCTTGAAAACCAGTATGAGGTAGAAAGAACAGGATAATTGATAGGGACTGAAACCAAGATATGACAGGAAGGAAAAGATAATTTGACTCGTGAATTACCTTATTCAAAGAATAAAGATAAGGATGACTTGGTAGAAATTAAAATAATTCCACAAGGAATAGTCAATTACTAGGCAAGAGGTTGTTCAATGAAAAATTAGTGAAAAGGGGACAAATAGAGTCCAAAACTTGAAAAATATAGATGGTAAAGACTCATGGAGACAAGGGTGAACTATAGCAGGACTTAGAAGGAGCTAAATGAACTCCATGGCACACAATTGTGACACATCACATATGATTTGAATAAGGGAAATGTTAGGGACCTAATCTCCCTAACCCCTCCCGAAGGTAGAATAATATATTTCCATGTAATAAAGGCCGATATTAATAAGGCTTAGCAATAAGGAAGAATAAGTCAAATGTAAGAAGACCTAATAGAATCTTTTGCTTATAGAAGTATGTTCTTCTAGATGGTTCTTTTGGGTAGATATATTTAGTATAAATAGGAGCAAAGGGTATGGGAAGTTTTATATTGAGAATTATTGTAATAGAGAGTTTCTATGTTGGAGGTTTCCCCCTCGAAGAGGAAAGTGGAAATTGTTTCCTATCAATAAAGGTATTATTTTGGTGTTGTAGTTTCATCTATTGTGTTGCTCTGTTGTTATTCTCTGCAATATTTCTATTTTCGGCTATTGTAATAGATCTGGTTCCTTACAAGCGGTATCAGAGCACTTTCCTTGGAAACAAATTGTGGGTTATTTTTTTTTCCAGGGTAGAGACGTATTATAGCATCTTAAATCTACATATATTTGTTGTTCCACACATAAATCCATGATCAGGGAAGTATACACATAGGAACTACAAGTGGTACTCAAGCACACATTGTTGGCCACCCTTGTAACCCATGTTAGTACCCTTCGAGTGGTAGAGCATCATACAACACTTGTATACATATCAACCTAGATATCCTTAAGCCCTCCATAGATAAACCAATCGATTGCCTGATTGTTATAGTGCCACCGAGAAAAACACTTGGGAAGATACTCTCTAGTACCTAGGTATTCGGGTAGTATGGCTAAGGGCACAGTCTAACCTCCTTAGTTAAGGCCCTGAGATATTGGGCCGAGTACTATTGTTGGGCCACACACATATATCAGAGAGCTATAGAACAAGTAAAACCCTTTTCTATAGAAACCATGAATACCCTAACCCTTGGGATGGAAACATAAACAAAATATACAAGATCTATTGCCGTGCAACTTTACCTCCTGCATTCTTGTTGAAAAATTACTACACATTTTTTCCTATTAAGAATTTGGGCCTTTCAACACTGTAGTATTCTTCAGATCGGAGTATAACTCCGAAGGAGTAAAGAAAAATAAAATATTCAGATCGGAGTATAGTGGTCCCTCCAACACACTTATTTGGGACCTATCCCATTGGATTCCTATCTTCACCCTGATTCTCGTGGTACCTATCATTTTTAATACAATTTGTTTTAGTGGAACCGACCCCTTTTTCGACCCTCTTATTTTTCCCCTATCCCATTGGGTTCACATTTTCTCCCTGATCGCAGTGGTACCTATCACTTGAAACCATTATTCTTAGTGGTCTCACCCACCCCTCCCACCCCCTATCCCATTTTCGTAACCATTTTTCCAAATGACCACCACTCGCGCCCTAGAACTCAATGCATTGGTTGCTGACAACCTCCAAAATAAGGAGGACATCAATAATATCAATGCCAATAGTATCTCTCTCAATTCCTCTATTTAAATACTCAAGGACCAATGTTCCCACATCAAAGCCACACTTGACCAATTGATGGGAAGTTCCCAAAACCCTTCCTCTTTTGAACAACCATCCTATCAGGAAGACCATGACTCTTACCATTACTAAGGTCCTCATTCTACCCACTTTCCTCAAGACCTCCACCTTCCCAGAATTGAGGTGAACAAATTTGATGGCTCGGATCCCACAGGATGGGTCACTCAAATGGAACATTATTTCTCTTTGCATGGAATTACTGATGATTTAGCCAATCTTCGTTATGGTATCCTACATATGGATATGAAATCATGGAAATGGTGGCAATGGAGTAAAAAGGCACACCAAGGGTATGTTTCTTGGACACAATTTGTTGCAGATCTTTATGACCACTTTGACTCCGAGACCCACCACTTAGGCCGTTTGACCAATTTGAAGCAGTCTGGGACAGTGGAATAATTTATCAAAACATTTTATCACTTTTATTTTAGAATGGAGGGCACGCCAGATGCTTTCTTCAGGGAATGATTTATAAATGGACTAAAAGATGAAATCTATGCCCATGTTCTCATGGCACGTCCCCATAATTGGTTGGAAGCTACTCAATGATCCAAGGAAGCACAATAGATGTTTTCCTCCTAGATCTGCAGACCATCCTTTCCTCCTCACCCTAAACCCACCAATTCCTCCCCTCCTGCAACTCCCCTCAAGATCCAGAAATTAACCAGGGATGAAATGGTTGAACTCCAACTCAAGGGTCTTTTTTATAATTGTGATGACAAATATTTTCCAGGGAACAAGTGTAAGGAACATAAAATTTGTATGGCCATGACTGAGGATGTTTACGAAGAAGAGGCTATTGTTTCACCTATGGATGAGCTACCATTGCCATCTGATCTAACTCCACCCTATGATCCATGAGAATTTGAACCGATGATTTCACTTAATGCCCTCATTGACTTCTATGCTCCTCAGACCCTCAAATTAATTAGTTACATTGAAAATCATAAAGTCACCATCCTTTTGGACAATGGTATCACCCATAATTTTATTCATTGCCTCATTTCCCAAAAATTCAATTGTTACATCCGTGCCATCAATAATTTTCAAATTATGATTTCAATTGGAGGATCCATGAAATGTGGGGGTTGTTGTAAAAATGTGCGACTCCAAATTGGTTAGTATCACCTGAAATCCCATATGTTTTCTATAGACATGGGTGGTTGTGACATTTTTCTTGGTTTCGAATGGTTACACACTCTCGACCCCATTCTCATGGATTTTAAGGACTTAACCACGCAATTCCAACAGGAGGGACAATAATATAAGTTCCAAGGTGTTGAGCCTCTAAATTAACATCACCATTACCATATTATACTCCTCATTTATACCTTTTTGGCCTACCTAAGCTTGGATACACGACAAAGAACACTACCTCCATTCACTTATAAGGTCATAAGGTAAAGTATATTTGAATTCATGCATTTTGTGGTTTATTAAGCTAGGAGACTAAATATTTCATGTACTAATGTTTAAAATTGCCATGTGTAGCCTTTGACCTTTGGACAAGTCCATGTCAGCCAATTTATTCGGTACTTATGTTCTAGATCACCCACTGTCCAAATCCGGTACCAAGAGCACCTTCTGTTCAGATCCGGTACCCGCAGATCATTCACTGTCGTGATCCGGTACCAACATTCATAGACTGTTCTAGTCCGGTACCAACCAATTGCATGTTGTTCGGATCTGGTACTATCTACCATATCTCACCTGTCACGATCCAGTACCAATACATGAAAGAGAGTATGCCAAGTTTAGCTCCAGAACGTGCCTAAGATAATTGTTGAATGTTTATTAGATCATCAAAGTTTCTAGCAAGACTATGTTAAGCTAGTTTGATTATTGATTCATCCTCATACACTTCGTGTTATGAGGATGAAGCTTAAAATATGTAACCGAATGTATAGATTTGACAATTGTTGATATGCTAAAGATTTCACCTCCTTGTGTTTCACAACTAAGAGTGTTTAAATAATCATGGCAAGAATGGTGGGAGATATAGAGAAATAATCATAACACAACATGTGAAGCATCATTGCATATTGTAGAACATATCTTTAGTTTGAAGTTTAATAGAAGAATGTCATTTATTTCCATGTCTTGATCATTTATGAATGAATGTGAGTTAAGTTGTTAGTATAGTCTAATTTCATGTTTTGAGATTTGAGTAAGAGTGATGTGTTGATTAAAGACCAACTTACTGTAGACTCCAACCGTTGACCTGTTGAAGCGACAAGGGCCCACCGCCCAACAGAGGTCAGCATCCTTGTAGATTAGTATTAGCATTTGATTTTAGTAGTGTATTTGTTAGATTAAATGAAGCTTTTCTTTCTCAACTTGATTCATCATCTCTGACAGTTTCATATGTTAGTAGCACGATTCAGTTTAGGATTTTGATTACATGATTGCTTAAGATCTTCATTTACTCTGTTTTCACACACGCTCTGTTTCTGTTCTTATGGATTTGATTTCTCTTAGTGAATATAGATGTTGGAAGCAATAGTCAAGCATCTTTGGAAAAGAACTAGTGAAGTCCACAATATATCATTGTGAACCACAACATACACAATATACTAGCTATTGAACTACCCATGCTATACCTTGATGATTGAAGTGTGATTTTCTTTTCAAAGTGTGATTGCATAGTTAGCTTTCTAGGTCATATAATAGAGTTGATATGTCAAAGAACTCCATCTCATACTTGCATGTGCCATAATGGAGTAGATAACCTCTCTGTGAAAGACAAACAAAGTATGTTTTAGTTTGACAATGTGCTTTATTTCCAGCATGCATAATCTAGATTAGTTCTATACTCATGACATTAGAATTACCTCTCTTACTGGTGTCTTGTAACTCTATTGATTACGAATCCTGGATTGATAATTAATGAGTGCATTATACTAATCATATAAGTAGCACAATATTTTGGTGCTGTTTCTGAGGAGTTGCAAACGGTAGGAAGTGATTTTAGCTTAGATTGTTTGCATAGTTTTTTTTTGAATGATTTTAAGGGCTACTTGAGGGAGGAGGATAAAACGTTTAAGATGTGAGTGAAGAGCCACACGACCACTATAGTGGGGTTCTCCGAAGCCAGGTTTCCTTCTTACCTTTCATTAAGATTTTAATTAAGTATCAAATTTTTATTTTATGCATAGATATAGAAATAATAAGGGTAGATTTGTAAGCTCTAAAGACTTGAAAACATACCCCCACACTAATTCAACTGAAATTGGTGCAAGAAAAACTCCACCAGGAGGAAGTTCAAGGGAAGCCAGTGAGGCTCTTGAAGAAGGACCAAGAATTGAAGAATCATTATTGGGGTAGATAGAACGTGAATCTGATGAAGAAACTGAGCATGCATAAGACACACAAAATCTAGTTTTTGAACCATGTATCAGTGGAGGAAGGATACCTAGCGAAATGGCAGAAGAAGAAGGAAACGAAAATGCAACCATTGAGACTGAAACCTTTAGGTTTCCAATCTTGGATATTTCCATAAACATCAGTATGAAGAACATCCCATTGTCATCGTTACCCACTTTCAGAGGTATGTCAACTGAAGATCTAGATTTATTTTTATTCGAGTTTGACATATTATGTAGAAGCTATAACTATTTAGACGATGCCCAAAAACTTAAGCTCTTTATAGCCACAATAAAGGAATGAGCCTTAAGATGGTTCATGAGCTTATGAGAAAATACAATTCTCTCTTGGGATCAGATGAAAGACACATTTTTACAAAAATACCAAGACTATTGTAAGGATAATGCTAAAAATGATATCTTTAAAATGCAGCAAACTGAATATGAAATCCTTGAAGACTACTTAGAAAGGTTCTTATACAACTATCATAAATCAAAATTATTCACCACATACCTAGCTGTAGTAAGAACAATATTTTTGAAAGGTCTTAGAGATGACTGCATAGAAGTGTTAAATTTGTTAAGTTCATGAGATGTGCACCAAAAGCCCTTTGCAGAAATTGCAGATTACTGTAGGAGATACTTAAGAGGACAAGATAAAACAGGCAAAGGACCAAGAGATCCTTTTAGCAGAAATTTAAGACAAAACTTAGGGACTGTCACCAGAATTGAGTTAGGAAACTTACTAGAAAACTTTAAAACAAACATATTGAACACAATCAGTAACCAGTTAGATACCCTAAAACTAAAAAAGAAGCAAGAAAAAGATGTTGTTTTTGCAATATTTTGTCCTAAATGTAGAAAAAGGCACCTTGAGAAAGAATGCCCATTAAATGTCATAGAGGTATGTGGCTTGTGCACACTAGAGCACCCCACATCTGAACGTCCAACTTTTTTTGAGCTGCAAGCCATGTATAGGGGAGGAGGAGTATCACAAGAACAACCGTACCCTTTTAGGAGGCCTTGGAGAGAACAAAAACCCAATGCATTTTATGACCCTAATACACAATATCAACAACAACAATGGGGTCCTCCTCCAATGCCCTATCCCCAATGGACACCTCAGGAAGCTCAAAATCAACCTTGGCAACAAGGTTGGAGGGGACCTGTGTATGGGAATCCCTCTTACCCGACATATCCACAGTATCCTGCAAACATTTCCCAATTACTACCTGGATTTAACCCACCTCAGATACAAGCTTTACCTCCACCTTCAGTACAACAACAATTCACAGTACCCTTGAACCCTAACCAGCAACAACAAGCACCTATAAATGCCAATCAACAACCACAAATCCAAGCTGCCCACAACCATCCTAGACCAACAACAATTCCTTACTAGTCAATTCCTAACCCCAATAATCGACCCATCCACCTTGTGCAGAATGAAAAAATCCAAACCTTTCCCATGTACGAAATTCAACTAAGATCCGAGAAAGTTGTAAATCAATCAAATTCTGGAGTAATAATTCAAGACGAAAATGATAGTCATTCTAAACAAGAAAATACTCAAACCACCCTTGTATAAGGAGAGACTTCCCCTCATATTCCAACCACTTCTCAGTCCGTAGGAGTACCTCAACAAGATAATATTCCACCCTACCCTGAAAGACTATTAGAGAAGTGTAATGTCCCCCACCTCTTAGAGAGGTGATGAGGAGACTCAGTGGCCTGGGCACCCCCACTAGGTCATAGTCTCACACTGAAGGGGGGAAAGTCAAGAAGTTAAAAGTTATATTTTTAAGTTGACTTAAGAAAGGAAAAGGATAAAGGAGTAAAAGATAACTCAACAAAAGAATAGAAGATTAACCGTGGGAGTTAACCTAACTCAACAGAGAATTAGAAGGAAAAGTATAAATAAGAGGCTGGGGTGCACCTATTACTCATTCTGGTTTTGGATTAGCATTTTCTATTGCTCTTGAGCATTCAGTTTGGGGGTTTGCTGTACAAACCCTTGTGAGCAACTCAGTGGTGAAATATCCACTCACATTGTTCCTCAGCTTGGT